>CANUEY010128832.1:0-45793 GCA_948099555.1 Croton setiger
AACGGGTGGCGACTCAAACGATTTTAAGACCGACTAGTTCGGCAACTCAACCCAAAAATGTTTTATCACTCTAAAACAAATGTTTTTTTAATCTTTTCGGTTTTTCAACAAATCGAAAAGTCCGGAATCGGGCCGGCAACAGAACTACTAATCTCAAGTCTAAAGTTGTATGTTAAATTGCGTCCGGAAAGGTTTAGGTAGATTGTGGATCCTAACTTTCTTAATTATTGATTTTTTCCAACTTAATTGATTTTACTATTTTAGTTACTTTCATTTTTTTAATTTTTATTCACCATATTCTTATTGCTCAAATAATATTAAATAATTTTAGATAAATTGGCTCCTAGATTAGATCTACATGGGAACGATATTCTCACTCTAAGTCCTATATTATTTGAAAGACTAATTCACTTGCTAGTGTTAGCGAGGACGTATCATGTTTATAGCGCTGTTGCCGGGGACCTTTGTTCTAGTTGAAAGTTAATCTGATTTTTTCTATTAATTTAAGTTTTTCTTTTCTAACATAATGGATGTTACAAGGGTAGGATTACATGATGACTACATTAGCTACAAAAATGGAGGCTTTAATAGAAAGATTGATGGTTTGGAAGTTTGGAGTCCATTTGTAGTTGCCTCTATTTGTGATTTTTGTGGAGGAAAACACTCGAATCATGAGTGTCAAAGAGATAGTGTGTTTGATATTTTTAGTCTTGACCAAAATAATTTTGTTGATGATATTTATAGGCCTAATGACCCATATTGCAACACATACAATCCTGGTTGAATGACGCAACATCAACTAGGTTACCTTCAACAACCTCTACCACCACAACAAGAAGAGGAGAAATCTTCATTAGAGGATTTAATTACCAAGTTCATAAATTCAACAAAAGAAAGATTCCAAAATTCAAAGGAAACTACTAAGAATTTGAAGGTATAAATTGGGCAATTAGTGAACGATATTGTAGGTATAGATCAAGGTTCATCGCCTAGTAATTTTAAGACAAATTCTAGCAAGTATGTGAAGAAAATTGCTTTGAGATGTGAAGAAATTTTGCAGGAACTCAAGCCCAAGGAGAAAGTAGGGAAGGCAAGTGGAGAGTCAATTTTTTATAATGTAAGAGATGAGAAAGTAAGTGAATTGGAAGTAAGCAATAGTTTGCTTTCATCAAAGCAAGGTACTCCTTCTCATACTCTTTCTTCTTCTATTTTTGATGTAATTAAATTAGAGGATGAAGGGATTAAGATTATAGGGACTTGAAGCATGAGTTTTAGACTCTTGAAAGGGGGTTTTAGAGAGAAGGAAAAGAAAGAAAGAAAGGAAAGAGAAAATGAAGGGCAAAGAGTTACTTCCATGGCTTCCCTACAATCTAGGGAAGAGATAGAATAGATTAGAAGGAAAGAAAGAGAGGAGAAAACATAGAAACAAAGAAAACTAGTGAGAAAAGAAAAACAAAGCAGTGAGAAAGAAAGAAGAGAAAGAAAAACCAACGTGCATTGGGTACCTAGGGTAGTTGGGAAAGTTTAGTAGAGTTTCTAGAAAGGATTTGGCGGTGAGAAACGGCCAAAACAGTCGGAAATCACCGAAAATCCAGTTGGAACCGAAGCCAGAAAACTGGGCAGTTGTGGGGAAAGTTTCTATTGAAGAAAGCTCCAAAACGACAGCACAGACTGCATTTTGGGGAATTTTTCCCTCAGGGTACCTGAACTTGGTAAAATTATATTTTGGCCCCTAAAGTTTATAATTTAATGCAATTTAGTCCTTCTAGTAAAGTTTTAAATGTTTTTAATTTAGTCCTGTAGGATTTAATTTCTAGCAGACTTTATTTTGGTCCCTGGAGTTCTAGCACATTTTCAATTAAGCCCTTTAAAACTTTTAATTGTTTTCAATTGGGTCCCTCTGCCCAAATTGATTCCAGAAAATTATAATTTAGCCCCTGTAGTTGTTGGCAAACTTCAATTAAGTCTCTAGAAACTTTAAAACTTATTCAATTGAGTACTTTTTGGTTTAAATTGAATTTATTTTTATAGATTGGACAAATTGACTAATAAATTGAGTAAGATAGTTATAGATATTGTTAAATATAATTAGTATATGATAAACTAAGTAGTGAAAATTAATTTAAATGGCATTTTTAATTTTTTTTAATATAGGAAACATATGTTATAAGTTAAAAATTCATTTGAAATAAGATTGTTTTATAAATGGAATTAAGTTAATAAATGTTTAATCATGCATCATGTCATATGAGAATTATTTGTAAAGAAAATTAAATATTTGTTACGTTGAATTATATTGGAGCATTGAGTGTAGGAGGGAGATGGGTTAAACAACCCGAGACTCGACCTTATTTACAGTAATGAGGTAAGTATAAACTTACTTGTATTACTTGTGAAATGATTTGTTTATTGAAATGACGAATAACATTGAGATTAAACTGTTTAGACTAGTACTGAAGCCTGAGCAACTGATTTATTTGATATTGATTATATATGATGTTTAAACTGTTTAGATCAGTACTGAAGTCCGATAAATTGAATTATTTGTTTTGATTATATGATAACTGAACTGTTTGGACCTATACTGAAGCTCGATCATTTAAAGTCATTTTGGTTATTGAGTCGATACTAAAATCTGACTAATTGACTTATTGAGATTTATTGTTTCATATATACTTGTTTAGACCGGTACTGAAGCCCGGTCATTGGATTATATTGAATATTATGATAAATGTATATATGTCATACAAGTGCATTCATACAGGACCTAATAAAGGCAGTTGTGCCTATCTTGATCGGTATTTGTAAATTTCACAGACGGGACCCACGGATCTTTACATGTTTTTACAAATGGACCTCCGGGTCAATATATGGATTATAAATGTTGATGTTCGTTTTTTGCCTTAAGGAAAAATCAAAAAGAGAAGAATTCAATTAAATATTTTTCAATTAAATTTTAATTTTTTAATTTTAGTTTAATTGAATGAATATTTTGTAATTAGAATTTTGTTTGTATTTGTATCTTAATTTTAGAGGAAAATGAAATGAAAAATGAGAAGGAAAAAATAAAAAGAGAGAGAAAGAAAAGAAGAAGAAAGAAAAGAAAAAGAAGAAATTTAAAAGAAAATAGAACAAGATGGGAGAATTTGAGAGAAGAAAGAGAAAGAAAATGGAGAAATTGAGAGAAGAAAGAGAAAGAAAAGGGTGAAATTGAGGGAAAAAGGAAATAAAATGGGTCAAAAAGGGAATTAAAAAGAAAAGGAAGGTGGAAAATAGAATAGGAATTAAAGGTTGAATCGAACCAGAATTGGTTCAATTCAGAATTTCTCTCCTCTGATTTCAGCCGCTCAAAATGCGGCACTTTGGCTTAAACGATGACGCTTCTTTAAGTAAAGAACGGTACTGTTTCATTAAAACAAAACACAACATCTCATCCAAAACGGCACAGTTTTGATTAAAGGAAAAACAAAAAAAAAAGTAATAGAAAGAAAAGACAGAAACTGAAGACGATGGACTGAGTGAATTGAAGACGCGATGAGAAAATTATGGAGAATCCAAAATCCAGAAAGGGTGAGAAATTGGAGAGAGAAGCAGTAAGTTATTCTCCAAATTAGAATTTTGCTTTTTTTTTTCGTATTTGGAGAAATTAGGGTTCTTCTTCTGGAAATTAGGAAAATTAGAAACTAGGGTTTTTCTGGGAATTGGGATTTCTTTGTAACCTTTTTTTTTTTTGTTTTTGAGTTTGTGAGAATCAGTAAGACTCCATTTTGAAATCAATTCAAAATTGGAGTTCCTGTTTAGCATAGTTATCAATTTCTTTTTCCGGATTTGGAAGTTTGTTGCTAAAGAAAGCAATTCTCTAAGAACATTTGAAAATTTCTGAGTTTGTATCAAAGAATTATGAGGGCAGAGGTATCTTTCAATCTTTTTTATTTATTGCTTCGTGTGATTGTTGATTTTTACATTATGATTTATTTCCCTATAGAACCAAATTGAATTTCTGGGGCCTGTTCTACAGTTTGAATGTGTTGATTTCTGTTTGGTTCTTCTTTTCTGCAATTATTTAATGTTGCTACTATTGTCTGATTTCTGCTTCTGTATGCTATGTTATGATTCCTCTACTTTTATTTTCTGCTTTTTATGCTTGAGCTTCGGTTGGATATGTCTTTTAGTATGTGTTTGTGAATCTTTTGGAGTTAACTCCAACTGAGTCCAATTTCAGATCTAGGTTTTATTTATGTTACAATGTTGTTTCTTTGTTGAATATGATATTATTTATGCTCAAGTTCTAGCATGTTTAAGGTGCTTTCTTAGGTCTAGTTTCTGTTCCTATTGAACCTCATTACTTCCAATCTGTTTGTATGACAGTTTTTGGCAGTTGTGATTTCTGCTTCTGTTTCAAATGTTTGTTTACCAGATTCTATCTTAAACTTCAAAATGCATGCTCAATTTGTTTTATAAACCGAAATTGCCAAATGAAATCAATTTTTGGAATTTGCTTGTCTTACCCCTTTGAATAGTAAGATGTTGTTATATTAGCTTGGCTTTAGTGTTTCTACTTGTTTTCATACTGCCTTATTATGCTACCTTTGTCTTCAATGGTTAAGGTCTGATGTTGATAGCTCATGGTGAATTGTTGCTTGCTGGAGGTGCTTTAGTATGAATGTTAATTATGCTGTCAAAATGTTGCATGATTTGCAATTGTTTAAACTGCCCTATTAAATCATTTTACATTTCTGACTTGCTTAGTTGGATTTTGGAATTTTGGTTTAAGTGTGTCTTAAGGTCACTGCCAATGCAGCCTAAACCACTTTAGTTTTGAACTTCTTTGTTGATACTCATTATTTTTGTTGCCATTGAAATTTGCCACTATTTCCATTGCTACTTGGACGTGTTATATATTTTAGTCCTACTGCATGTCAAGATAGTTAGACTGTTTCTGTTCCCCCTCTTAGTCATTGTAGTGTTCCTCTCTTTTGGCCTTTGTTTGTGCTGATAAAAAGCCCCTGTTGTCTAATGAGTTTATCATCAAATTTTGGGTTTGATTGAGATACTATGCATGACATATAGGCAATCACAATAATTTTCATACATAAAGGAATGTTTAGGTATTTTTACCTAAACATATAAAATCATATCAAAATCATTTACTTTAAAATATTGCACATTTCCGACATTTTTCGGTCACGCGAGCCAAAAACTCTAATTGGCTCCGTTTATGTCTTTCGACGGTAAACGATCTTAAAAAATATATTTTTTAACATCTCTAATTCATATATTACCATTTCCAAATCATATAATTCATGTTCATGTCATATTTTATATCAAACGATAATGCATTTTAATTAAAAATGCATAAAATGCATGTAATGACGTCAAAATGATGTAGGGTTTAGGTCTGGGGTGTCACAATATGACATCAGAAAACTCTCAACTTGTAGATTGTGAATTCACCGTATGTGGTCGAAAAAAGTAAAATAAAGTCTGTTTCTCTTTCCTTGGCCACCGAAAAACAACATAGATCAGGGTAAACTACTATATCAAATTAAAGTTCTTGGAGAGAGAAGTCCAATAGTGCATTTAGATTTTACAGATGATCTTCGAAAGGCCTCAAAAAATGCTCAGAAAGCTTTGAACATGGAAATTTCGAACGAAGATTTCTATTGTTCCTGTCGGTTTTTAGAGTTGCAGATTTCCGATCTTTAATTTGGTGGTGGTTGTTCAATCATGGGTAGTGATTTGGTCATGAAAGGTGGTGGTAACGTTTTTCATGGACGTGTGTAACTTCATTTCTTTTTTTTTTTATTTTTTTAATAATAATTATAATATAAATTTTATATAATAATAATATAAATTATAAATAAGGGGATATATGTAAAATCATAAAGAAAGTGATATTTTACTAATATTAAAACTCAAAATGCTATTTTATATAATTTTCTTTGTTACTCAGAGCATCCTAAGTACTTATATGTTGTTTCCACTAATGAGTAATGGAGATTAAAAAAAAAAAAAATCTTATCTAACCCAAACCTCTATTTTGCAAATCTTCTGTATACCAAAAATTGTCTACTGTAAACTCTATTTCTTAAGGTCATGTAAATGACATGCTTTATATAAATTTAATACAAAAAAAGAAAATTAGAGCTCTCTTTTTTCTTTAGATGTATAACGATAGCCTTATAGGGGGAAAAAAAAAACTAGCGTAGCGACAAGCAAAATCTTTACATCAAATTCAGCAAAAAATATAGTTGATATTTGATGAGCATAATAAACAAACACAAAATGATAGATAGATTTGATTTGATGAGAGGATCATCCTAAAAATTAAAAAGAAAAAGATCATTTGGCCATCATAACTTTGACAAATTCCTCATAGTTGATCTGCCCATCACCATCAACATCTGCCTCTCTTATCATCTCATCCACCTCTTCATCTGTAAGTTTCTCGCCCAGATTTGTCATTACATGACGCAGTTCTGCTGCAGAAATAAACCCATTTTGATCCTTATCGAATACTCTAAACGCTTCTTTTAGTTCCTCCTCTGAATCTGTGTCTTTCATCTTTCTCGCCATCAGATTTAGAAATTCTGGAAAATCGATTGTTCCATTTCCATCAGCGTCCACTTCATTAATCATGTCCTGTAGCTCTGCCTCCGTCGGATTCTGTCCCAGAGATCTCATCACTGTTCCCAGCTCCTTCGTCGTAATGCAACCTATACCAAAATTTCATAATTAGCAATTCCAATCAATCCTAATTCAATCAAAATCAGATCTAAAAGGGGAATCGAACCAACCGTCCCCATCCTTATCGAACAAGCTGAAGGCTTCCTTGAACTCCGAAATCTGATCGTCGGTAAGCTGATCTGCCATTTCTGCTTTCTTTACAAATTTCTTTTTTTCTCTCCTAAAACTAATTTGAAGAATAAGAAATGGAAGGAGAACAAAAATATACCAAAGAAAGTGAAATAAGAGCGTGATTGTAGCCAAAGAATGGACAGAAATGCGAGCGGATGTGCATGTGCTTCTTCAGACATTTCTTTTTTTTTCCTTTTTTTAGGGATAGCCATGCCTTTTCAATTACTGTAATGTCCTTTTTCCTTTTTTTCCCCTTGATTTTAAAATTGTATTTCTCGAAAATTTGGGGTAATTATTATATTTTTATATTTCATTGCTGTGCTGTGCCTGTTTGTTACTTAAATATTTTTTAGGAGAGTTTTTTATTTCTGGAGTATTTTTTAATATGTAGCGCATGTATTTCATAAAATTTAGATAGATATACGGTTATATTAAATATATATTGGTACATATTTTAAATATATTCTAACTATTTATTACTAATTTTTTTAATTTTCTTTTATCTTAAAAAGTAACCACCTACGTCAATTCAATTGAAAAAAAAAAAAACTTACATGCACTAAAAACAAAATAATATCTCTAAAGACAACCGCCTCTAGCGTTGAGCAGTAAGCTATTTTTATTGAAACTGAACTTAAAAATAAAAAAAAATTCGGTTTAGTTAATCGAATTTCTGAATTTTGAGTTCGATTAATCGAAAAATTTGGTTCAATTTTCGATTAGTATGTCTGAAAATTTCGGTTAATCAAAAAATCGAACAACACCTTATTATATTACGTTGTTTTGCTGCTTCCTTTATAAATTAGGTTTTTTTTTTTTTTAGCCCTTTCCTTCTTCCTCGTTTTATTGCTGCTCTTATCAGTCTTTTTCTCTTCTCCCTTCTCTCTTGTTCTCAGCGCACCACTGTAGCCCAACCTCACCCTCACCTAGCTTAAACCGCCGCTACCCTGTTCAACCACAACCAGTTAGCCCCACTAAGCTGCTGTTCCGGATCTCTTCTTTTCTCCTGCTCCTCCTTTCTATTGCGTCAGACCTAGATTTGGCATTGCATTGCTTTGATTTACTGTAAATTTATTTATGCTTCAAAGTGGAAGGTTTGGAAATTGGAATTTTCAGACAATGATACATTAATTTAAAAGATTTTAGTGGCTGATTGCTTTAGGAAATTGATAATAATAGTAATAACTAAAAAATTAATTAGAATAATCTTATTTAATTTTCTAGTTATGCATGATTAGATAAATATAAACCACCAAATGTACTTAATACCTAATTTATTTTTATTTGAATTTGCTATTGTTGCTCCCGTAAATAATATTGGAAGTGATTTAAGTGTGATGTTTTAATTTCGCCGCTGCCATAATTTTACCTATGGTTGAAGATGCTGATCTTGCTATTGCCAACATCATTTCGAGATTTTTAACTCAATTTATTGTTTTTTCTTATAATTTATATTTATATGATATATTGAGAATTTTAGACTAATTATGTACATTTACTGACATGACATGAATGATGTGTGGTGAATGATGACAAAATTGTATGAGGTTAAAAAATAGGTTTAAAACTAAATTCAAAACTGATTGAAAAATATGTTTAAAACTGGTTGAAAAAAAAAATTAGAAAACTGATTTCAATATTTAGTTTTCGGTTAATCGAAAATATTGGTTTCGATTTTCGGTTAACTAAAAAATCGATTTTAGTTTCGGTTATTATTTTACTAAATTTAATTTACCGACTAATTCGGTTGGATTAATTGATTTGCACGTAACGTCTATTATTTATAGGTACCTAGAAAGTCCAAGAGTTTTCATATATAAAAATTCGTAGTAGTAAATAAACCTCAGCTTTTCAAACGATGCCGTTCCATTTAACGGAAAAATTTCGTCTTCTTTTCTCATACCCACCGCCCAAACCGGCCAACCACCCAGACTCTCAATGACGTCGTCTCTCCTCGCCTCCAGCCTGCATACTTTTCCTTTGGTGTTCTTGTCGTCCAACGATGACCAATCACCCACCCTCTCAGCAACGCCGATCTCCAACTATACCTTCTTTTCCGATTTGGTCTTTCAACCGCCAAATTCTGCCAATCGTATCTTATTTCAAAACATCACCATTTCTTTCTTCAGCTTGCCTCTCTCCGGTCCAGATTGATCTGCGCTTTCATGTTCCCATGGTTTTATCTATCCATTCTTCTTCTTCTTTCTCCTAGAACCAGCGGCCGCCTAATTAGTAAGCTCTCTTTCTTCTATAAGCAACCATTAACCAAATTCCAAACCCAGTTGTACTGTTTTTGCGGTTGACGTGGAGAAGAGAAGCGGCAAAAGGTAAACGGTAGAGATTTGGGTCTCTTCTGCTCAGGCATGTATCCTCTTTTTTCGTTTTCTGCATCTTCCTTTCTGGTCTTTGCTTTCATTCCACCGATCGTTTGCCGTGAAATTTTTCCCGTTCATACTTATTCAACCTGATCGATCATTATTTAGGTCATCGGACGAAAATAATTCCAATTAGATTCACAATTTTTTTTTTTTGCTTCATCTCCTCTCAAGCAGTCCACAGAATGTAACAGAACATCATCGCAAGCAGTTCGCACAATCGCAGCCGCTAGCCAAATCCAGGTAACCTCTCTATTTTATGTTGGTTATTACTAATCCAGAGGTTTCAAAGCACATCCCAGTATTAATTAAATAGAAAAAAAAAAAAAAAACAATTTGAAGAGGGAATTTGGGATTGTTGTGATCAGAGACCTCAAATCGAAAAGTTTGATTTATCATGGATGTTTGGAAGTTTGAAAATATCTTCTGCATTATTAGTATTTGGCAGTCTGAATTCATTTCTACCTTATTTTAAATTGTATTTTTTCTGTATTTTAAGTAAATATGAGGGTCAGGATTCTGATAAGTTCAGGAACTGTTAACTGGGAATTAAAACTAAAGCAAGTTTCTCATTGTCCATTTGCATTGGAAAATGGGCTTAATTGGCTGCTTGAAATCATGCTACCTAAAGCATAGTGTTATGGTGCCTATTGCTATAGAGCTTCATTTGTCCTAGCACGAGGTTGTCCTGATTGTTAGAGCTAACATAGGTTGATTAAATAATTTGAAATGGGACAAAAAGTGTGGCAGATTTTTTTTTTTTTTTTTTTAAATTAAACCAATAAATCTGTAATTTTATAAGATAATGCTCTTATGTCTTCCCCATATTATCCAAGTTTTTGTTTGCTTATTATTTGTTTGGCATTGGCTATTTTTTTTCCAGATTCCTATGTTTGGTGGGATTGAGAAAGATTGGAGAAAGGGGTGGATTGGATAAGCTACTGGAGAAGTTCTCAAGGTGAATTGTTGACTTGAGATTGTAAATTAGAAAGTTTGTTGATATCTGAATTTGTAATGGCTTGCGAATTTGTTTGGCAGAAAAAGTTTGTTGAAAACAGGTAACAGCTTCTTTCCAAACTCAATTTTCAGTTTATCTTTTTGTTTTAATTTTCAATCTGCTACTCCGGTTAACATTATTGCCATGTAATATAATTACTGGCATATCAACTATTTACTTTGCCATACCAGATACAATGATTCAACTCCATGGAGAGTTTAAGTGGATGGACCAATTGAAGGTTATGGTAAGTGGGATTTCACAGCTGTTGCTCTTATTCTTCTCCTTACTCTCTGTCTTTGCCACGTGTTTCATTTCTTCATTTTTTTTAACTTTTAAATATTCCCTTTTTTTTTTCAATGCAGGAAATTGCTAGGAGTTAGTCGGTATTCTTGGGAAAGGCATTAGCAGAAGCAGTTAACGAGCATGTTGAATCAACAGTTCGGAGTTTCTTAGTGTTATCCGTAGGCTGCAAGCTGAGCCAAAGAGGCAAATACAGACTTTTCAAGGTACTCAGTCAAATTCACAAATCATGTAAAATACAGTAATTTGGGTTTTTATTAAAGGAGCTGAATCAATGTTGATGGCTTTATCTTACAATAGCAAATTTATGTATTTTTTTATATTGATGGTTTTTTCTTTTCTTTTCTTTTTTAGAGTTTATGTTCTTTCTTTCTACAATTTGGGTAAACCCCTTTTCTTGATTTGAAATTGCAGGACAAAATGATGGAAGAGCTTCATTCCGATGGAAAAACCATTGACGTCATTTGTTGAAGTTTTGAAACGTACTCCTATTCATCCAATAATTGTTCCTGCCATCAAATCTGCTCATTCTTTATGGTATATATCACATGTATTTATGTAAATTAATTAATCAATATAGTTAACTTATATTAATTATTAATCACGTTTAATTGATTTTTTTTCAGGTGTGAGTTGATGATTGTCAGTGATGCAAATCTGTTCTTCATTCAAACAATCTTGGATTAAGGGAGCATTTCTAAAAACTCAACACTAATCCAGCATTTGTTGATGAATATGGACTATCAAAGACTTTTGCTTACCATGATTTTACTCAAGTTTTTCATGGCTGCAACCATTGTGAGGTATATATTTTGTTTTTCATATAATTATAACAATTAGATATTCTCATAAAAGAAATCATGTTCAGAAAAAAAAAATCAAACTAATATTTGATTGAAGGTTGTGGAATGTGGATAAATCTGTTCATGGTAGGTTATGGAGAACTTATTATTTATAGATTTCGGGGAGAATTCCAATGATACCTAAACTGGATGTTATGTGAGGGACAATTCCGATGATTTATCTTACTTTTCAAGCCAAATACAAAAATTTTTTTACTCATCACATGATTTTGTTAGTTTATAGTACTAAATATCCTATACACCATCATTTGTCTATTCATGATGATAAGACTTGTGTTCTGTTTGATTTCTCAGCAAGTATGTTTGATTTTCGAGTTTGCATATATAGATTAGATAATATCATTTTAGGGAGTTGTTTTAGAATCCAGTTTTTTGATTCATGAAACTGGGTTCTAAAAGAAATCAAATATTTGTATATTTTCATGATTGTGTCTAATGTTTGATCCATGGGCAAGCTAAAACCAGATTTTGGAACCCATATAGATATAATTAAGTAGAAAATTGTTCATGGAAGGTTAAAACACTTGCTCTCATTTCATGTAAAATGGACCCATTTATGTGGTTTATTCTGAGAAGCGGTAAATAGAATGAAATTTTGAATCAATGGGGACTAAATCATTAACCAATATACATAGTTTTCATGAAGTTGGGTTGAGATGAAATGCCTTTAGGGGATAGATCAGGATCTAACAATTTACCTCAAGCCAAAATTATGCAAAGCCATAACTTTTGTTTTATATATTTGCAGGAGCTTGGTTTATTTGTTGTTAAGAATCATATAAAGAATCATATAGCTAAAGAGTGCATCGCCATATTTTGTTTTTACTTTAGATAATAGTATAAAAGATTTTGGATTTATTTGATTATATGATGTGAAAGTTTGAATGAAATACTTTTATTTATTTTCTACATGCACGTATACAATTAATATTGCAATTAAAGGATCAGTTTTGCATTGATATTTTTAGTTATTTAATTCTTATATTTTTGATGGTTCTGATTTGTTTGCAATATTAGAGAGGAAGAGCTAAATTTTCTTTTACTTGGAATAGAATTTTCAATACCTATTTATTCTAAAAGTGGAAGGAAAAAAAAGAAGATAAATAGGAGCCAAATTGAACTGGAGCATAGATAATGTAGGGCTGTTCTATGAACATGTATCGGCTGAAAAAACTTTGGAACCAGCACCTTCTTCTTGAACTTACAGCAGCAACATTTATATAACTCATGCACAAGTGTCAAACTCTTAATTAAAAATGAAAATATGAAATAGTTCTTTTTTTTTTTTTTTACATTTTCAAATTTAATGAAATTTTAAGTCTTTTTTTTTTTCTTTTTAAAGTTGTGACATTTCACTTGATTCATTAACAAAATTTTCTCTGCAAATATGATAATTATGAAATTTAGTTGAGAATTATAAAATTTAGTTAATGATTTATAGTCAAATTGAGGCGTGTATTTTAAATAAATTTACATTCATCTAATTAATAGGCATATATATATGTTTGGGTGGTACAGGTTAGGCGTTCATGTCGAGAGGCTAAGGTGGTGGATTTCTTAGCATGGGACATGGTTTGCATTATGGGCTCCATATTTTTCATGGAATTCCTTCTTAGTTGAGTCTTATTATATAATGATAGGTATGTGCGAATATAATTCGCATCTACTCTTTGCTTGGTTTGGATAATGTAATTAGTTGTAGTTTCAGATGCTTAGCTTTTATTGGTGCTATTATTGAATTCAACTAGGAGGTGTTTCATTTTATTAAAAAAAAAAATAAAATTGAAGGAATTTCTTACTACCCAAACATTAAAAAAAAAATTTGAAGGAATTTCATACTACCCAAACATACCATGACTAAATGAGGGACTTTTAACTAATTTATTATTGAAGCAATTTTTTTAAGGCTCAAATTTTTGTGTTAAATTGAGCTCGAGCTAAAAAAGAAATGCAAATTTAAATTTGAATTAAATTCATCCATTAAATTAACTATAAGAACATATTATCCAAACAACATAAAATAAAATATGCAAGTCACACAAATATTCATAAGCATATTTTATATATTAGTGTTTCAGATGATGGGAAAACAAATGAGAGTAACAAAAAGGGTAGTTGGTCTTGGATCTCTCCAGCTTAGGCTGCTTACAAAAGCCTGAAATCTTTTCCCTTGTGTTGCATATCCGCCACTACCCACTGAACCCGCCCCAAAACGCTTGTAAGCCTATCGTTACCTCATTCGGACTACATCTGGTTGCTTGGAAAAAGATCAGTAAGCAAGCAAAAAATATGTTTTGTTTGGACAAAATGAGTTTAAGATCCAATGTTAAAATAGCATCATGGTCATACACTAGGACAAAAATATTCTACAGCCTAACCAGTTTAAAGCAAATGATAGAGCCGGTTAACCAGCCCGGCACGTTGCGAAATCGGAACCGTTTGAACTGTAACCGGAACCGTTAGAGGACGGTTCTGTTAAAGTTCAAACTATTTTCAAACCGTGAACCGTATTGAACCGGACTTTCAAAACGTTAGTTAACATTTAAAAAAAAAAATAAAAAATAAAAAATAAAATAACCGGCCGACCTGTCGGTTCGGAGTCGGCGGTCGGTGAACCGGCGGGTCAGTTAAAGTTCAACTCCCCCCTAACCGTGGCCACCTCTATATTATACCTACATGAAATATTATAATTGTTAAAAATGTATTACATATAAGGTTGGACAATCATTTTGAGTTTCAAGCTCAACTCTATTATAATATTAGAATCATTACTTTCTTTATATTTAACAATTTTCTCATATATTTTAAAAATTTCTTAAATTTAAAATGTTAAAAATAAACAATATAAACAGCACTAATTTTTTATGCGGAAAAACACTATAAATATCTTTAATTCGCCCATAAATTTGCTATGAAATTAATACACATATTAATATAATTTTAAAATATAGTTGAATTAATATAAATATATACTTTAACATGGAATAAGTAATTGTTTACGGCTTTTTCCACTCACGAATTCACTAAAACTCATTCACAATACAAATTCAGTAGTCTTATATTATAGCTGAAGAGCTTATACAATATAACAAAAATATTAACCATTTGTCTCCTTATATAATCACTCATCCATCTATCTCTATTGCAAGTAACAATACATTATTTACTTTTATAGATAAAATTCGATTGGAATATATTTAATTTTACTAGTAAAATTATTTAAAAATTATATAACTAAATCTTTATGTGGTAGATGAGGATTTTGTATTAATATTCTTCATCCTCTCATAAATTAATTCAAGTATTTGTATAATAAAATCAACATCTATAGGATGTTTATCATACGTCCCACTACTTTCATCTAACAGTTTTAAATTTTACTTGACAACGATAGATTTGCACTATCACCAATATGAGATTCGCATGACACATAATATAATCAATTATTTTTACTTTACTACTGTATTGTGTTATGATTGATTAGAAAACGAATTCATTTTAATCATGAATTCTCTTTTGCCAGATGAGAATTTAATGCATTTGTTGATACAAAAAATCCTCATCCAGCAAAAGAGGATTGTAAGCAAAATTATGTCCTCCAACGTCACTTTGGTACATAGTTTTAGTTTTAATGAAAAATTTGTCAAAACTCAACAAAAAAAAAAAAAATATTTTGTCCTCATTCAAGGATGTTGACCATGTATAGGGATTAAGTGAATTTATTATTGTACCATTTAAATTGATACCAAATAGAGGAGCATTGGAGCATTGAAAAAAAAAAAAAATCATGCCAGCACATATTCCTTAGAGAAATGGAGACCTCCGTCCAAGACTCATGGCCTGGCAATGCCAGAGATTATCATTATTATTATATGAAAAATTCTATTTTTTCAATTTACAGATAGAGAATATGTCTTGGTATAATCTGCCATGTGTTCTTTTATGGATTGGGCATGAATAGAGAGAGGAATTATGAAAAATGAATTCATCTACTTCACCCAAAAGGCTCTATCAAGTCTGGAAAGGAAGCAATGTAAGACTGTTTTTTATTTATTGTTGAAATTGAGTTGCTATTATACTGAGAAACTATTGGTTTTTTGTAATTTGTAGAGATTTTTCTGTGGTGGGAGATTGATTTTTGGTCCTGATGTGGCTTCTATTTTTCTATCTACACTTCTTATTGCTGCTCCTTCAATTGCCTTTTTTATAAACACCTACTTGAAGATTGTTCACAAAGATACCAAATATCCAGGCCGTTGGTATCCTGTTCTGGTTGTGGGATGCATTCTCACTATGCTAGTAAGTTTTGTTGTTAATTACGTGATCTTTCTGTTACTTGTTCTACAGTTACAGTGTCATATGATCGTTACATTAAAGTTGTTTGCATTAGGACCATTCATTTTTATTCTCAAAGAAATCGAATGGATTTAGTACTTATGTGCTCATGTTTTTAATCATCTATCTTAGGAAATTTCATGTTTGTTGTGCTCATTTTACGAACATCTTCTTTGTACCTTCTACATTCATTACCTTGTTGCTGCTGATTATCATAGAGGTTGAATTATTTATACTAACTATAATTCTATTTGTAATAACTTCTCATTCTGATGATTTTGCATAATTTATGTTTGCTGTAAATAAATGCAACTTCTTGTTTATCAAGCATAAAAGTCATCACCCAAATTTGAAGATAAACAACGGTGTGCAATTAGATCCAAATCTGACTACACAAGTCTTAAAAATAATATAACTATACTGCAAATTACTAAAAAAGTTTTAAAAATAATATAACTATACTGCAAACTACTAAAAATCACTAAGAGAAAATTGCTTTGATTACAATTTCAAATAAAGCAAATGAAATTTTTTTACAATTCCAAAATCAATCTAGACAAAAAATTAAACGAAACTAAACTAACTAACATAACTCGAATGCTTATCTCAAAGACAAACAATTTGAGTTTCACCTTAGCAAAATATCAGAAACCTACAAAAAAATTTATATGGATACGAGTATTATAACAGAGAAATAAATAAAAATAAAAATATTAGAATCAAGTAAATCAATCACAGAAAATTCTAAATATGATAGTGTGTCAGATCATCAATTGCCAAATACTGACTCCCCTTTTATAGCCTCAACAATCAGTTTTAAAAATTAATAACAATGAACTATCTTTATCTCACATCACAATGATCAATTGCAATTTCAATAAGGAATGGTAGGCAAAATGCTTCAATGAACAAAGGAACAATCTCTTCCGCTAAAAATCCTCTATCCCCTTTAACACAACATAGATAATATCAAATTCAAGTAAATATCTATATATTATAAATACATTCATTTTCCTTTCTCCTAATTACAAGCAGATTTGAGAGAAGAAAAAATATTATAACGAATAGAAAAGATAAGTATATAAGAAGAGCACATTAGATGAAACAAATAATTGTCTAATCAAAATTAAGAATTAATGACACTCCTAAAACAATGAGAACATACATGCTTACGTGAAATCAAATAATTTTCAAAATCAATAAAAAAGGAACTCAAATGCAAAATTAATATGGAAGAACTTCTGCCTTTTTAGTTCGAAGGCCCTAAAACACAATCACCTAGCCTATCTTAACCCGAACATTAATAACTTTACTATTTAACTAAATATTCATTAATAAAAATACATACATATAATTTCATATGAGAATAAAAAAAATAATAATTAGATAATTAAAATTTTTTGTTTAAAGACGATTTTTAGATCTTGACAGAAAACATTAATCTTCAGGTAAAAAACGGTCATTTTTCAAATAGGACAAAAAACTGCAATAATTTTTCGAACATTAGATCTTTTAGAAAATTCGTGACAAATAAAACTTGCATAAAGGTTAAAATAACCACATATTGATTAATGAATGAGTTGTACTATCAAGCTCTATCGATAAGACACCCGTTGAAGATTTAAAATTTCAAATAAAAAATTCAACAAACCATCTTCTCTCTCAAACTAACAAAATCATATAACAAAAATATAAATATAATAATATTAAAAACTTATTCAAAACAAAGGGAAAAAATAAAAAAAAAGCATAAGAACCATTATTTTTATTATATTAGAAATAATTAAAAAATTAAAAAATCCTTCAAAAGAGAGAAAAATAGAGAATTTTTATTATATTAGAAATAACTCAATTTATTTTTTTCTCTCTTAACTGAATCTCATTTAAAAACAACTTTATTTTATAAAAATACAAATTTCGAAAGTAAAACTATTTATTTCAAAGCTCAAATATGTGAAGTTACCAAACAACATTTTAATTTCCAAGTTTGACCAATCGAAGAAACAAATTACAAAACATACTCAACTACTCAAATATTAACTCTGAAAATTTTAAATTCATTTGGAGCTAAATATGCTTCCAATTTTACATTCCAGTTTAAAATACTAAACTATTTGTTCATCCAAAAATTTTAGAAATATAATAGACTTTCCTTCAAAGCATACTTTATATTACCATCAAAGTTTCAGAATGTAGCACATATGAGAAAATAAAAACACACTGACAAGGTTCAAAAATATTTTTGACAGACAATACACATATAATCGAATAATATATACAATGCTTAATTTAATCCCAACACCACCAAATTTCATTAACAAATCACTAATTTCAAATTTTCATTAAATTAATTCGAAAAATCACTAATCATTCTTATATGATCCTAACAAAAACTAATATTGAAACAATAAGACTTAAAAGAGAAAGAATAAAATCTCAAGAAGGCTTAGTTGTTTACAGACTGTAAGCACCATCATACAATTCAACAAACTCCCTTTCTTTTTATTACTAGATTCAATTTTTTGTTTCCCTTTGTTTTCACAAACCAGAATCTCTTGTTGCGTATTATACTTCAACGGATCCTAATAGATTAGGTTCATACTTTATTATTATTTTTGTTATTTTTAAATAAATTAGTAAATTTCTTTTAAATAAAATATTAAAATTAATTAAATAATATATCTAATAATTATCATTCTCCAAAATACCACTTAATTATTTTCTTTATAAAATACACAAGTACCCGAAAATGACTGAAATATGTCCGATACCCAAAAATGCAATATTATACTCAAAATATCCAATTCCATCAAAATATAAGTGTGCAAAATTAACATTTGCACCTAACCTCAAATTCCTCAGAAACCACGGATTTTACAATAAACTTTGGTGCTAATTCATTTTTCTGCTACAGGATTTATTATTTCTTATCCTAACCTCCAGTAGAGATCCAGGAATAATCTGTAGAAATTCAGAACCTCCTGAATCAGATGAAGCATTTGATATGGCTACCCCGTCCATGGAATGGGTCAATGGTAGGACTCCAAATTTAAAACTACCCAGAACAAAAGATATGATGGTAAATGGACATACAGTAAAAGTTAAATACTGTGACACTTGTATGTTATATCGTCCTCCCCGAGCTTCTCATTGTTCGATCTGCAACAACTGTGTTCAGAGATTTGATCATCACTGCCCATGGGTTGGTCAATGCATTGGAGTAGTAAGTTTTAATAATTCTTCATAGCAATCTTATCTGTCTAAGGGGACAAATTGATTTACTTTATGACTGCATGATCCTTAAATACGTATGGATACTTAGATCTTCCCAATCTGAGGGAAAAGAAAGAATGAAGTAATAACTCATCTGATCCTGATTTTCAAGTTTGAATAACAAGGTCAACGTAAAACTAGAGCAAAGTTGTAATGAATGTTGCATAATTTGCTATATTATGAGTGAAAATTACATTGGTTTGGAACTAATAATGTTCTGTGGTTTGCAGCGTAACTATCGGTTCTTCTTCATGTTTATATCAACTGCAACAGTCTTGTGCATATATGTCTTTGTATTTTCTTGGATTCACATCCTGAGTAGAAAGCAGCGTCTTTGGAAAGCCATATCTGAAGACATTCTCTCTGATTTTCTCATAATCTACTGCTTTATAGCTGTCTGGTTCGTTGGTGGTCTTACAATTTTTCACTCTTATCTGATTTGCAAAAACCAGGTGAGTTAATCCAATGCATAAAGCACTTGGAAATAATAGCTTGTTATGTTTTGCGAAGTATGGAATAATTTGGAGGAAAATCTGATAGTACTTAGCTCCCAATATTATAACAATATAAGAACTCAACCTCAGTATATTGTGAAGTAGGAGTTGGGTTAATTGTTTAGAATCAATATTCTCTCTCTCACTTACTTGGATTCTAACTTCATTACATATGGAGCTTTTTTATGTTTGGCATCTTGACAATCATAGTTAAATGTTTCATTATTTAACAAATTCTGGTTCGTGTTTTAATGCAGACTACTTATGAGAATTTTCGATATAGATATGATAAGAAGGAGAATCCATATAACCAAGGAACAATAAGAAACTTCATGGAAATATTTTTTACCAAGATTCCACCATCAATGAATAAATTTCGATCATTTGTGGACGATGAGGAACATGTAGCTACACCAAAGCTTGAGGATGGTTTTGTTGCCTCAAAAGAGAAAATTGACGTTGAAATGGGAGCTAAGCTTGCAGAAGATAGTAATAATTCCCTTCCAGAAATTTTGCAAAATTTGGACTATGATGATGATTCGGATGATAATTCAAAAAAGAGGGAAGAAGAAGAAATACAGTCTTTTGAATCATTTATTCCAGTTGAACAAGATACAAAGGAGTTTTTGCATATCTCTACTGAATTGGGAGAATCTATACAAGGTTTAAATGCTATAGGCGCAATAAGAGAATCTGCATCGAGCCTAGAAGAATCTGTCGAAAGTTCTGCTAAAATCAATCAAGTGAGGGAATCTGTGGAAATATGCAATATTGAAGAAAAAGTAAAAGAGTGCTTTAATTCTGAAGCTGACATAAGAGAACGTGCACAAAATTTCAACGCTCTATCTATAGTAAAAGACTGCGAATAATTCCACTGCTGAAGCTAGCTTGGGGGATTCTATACTGAGTTCTACTTTTGGAACCAAATTATAATCTTAATTCACATTGAATAACATAAATAAGTCGAGTGCTGATGTTTTACTCTATTTTTCTTAACATTTGTGTGTTTTAGCTAAATTTTTTTGATGATATACCTAGGTAGAACACACCCTTGCATGGGGAGGATGCATAGGAACTTGCTATACATCGTGGATTCCGAACGATGCCCAAGAATAAAGAGCCACATCCTCGTTGGTCGTACTCAATAGGGCCCTGCGCATATACAACCGGCTTGCAAGGTTGTTCCTTAGAAATGTGGAACCATAACATTGTCATTCTTGGGCAGTTCCAGGTGCTATTATCATAGTAACAACAACACCTCATGAATTAAATTGGAAAATATTACCACTCAGTTAAATGTTGGTAACATTATACCTTTATAATTTAAAATTTATCCCACAGTGAATGAATTATGATTTTAGAGTTCATTTTTGTAAATGAATTTCTAATAATATTCATATGCAATTTTTTTCCCTTACATGGCAAAGTGGATTTATAAATAAATTTTATAAAATTTTTGTCGAATTTATTTGTTTCAAAGTGACTTTTAAGCAATTTTACAAATATAGTTTTGAAACTATTTAGAGAATAAATGTGATGGATTATTGTGTTTTGACATGATTAAACGTTATCCGCAACTGGATAATTATAAATGTTATGCTTGACAAGATAAAAATTATACAGAGAAAAATGAGCAATCGAGTTAAAATTGGTCATTCTCTCGGAGAGAGATATCTTTAGACCCTTCGATAAGTGAGACTGAGAAATACATAACCATATCAAATGTATTGAAAATATGACAAATATCATTTTTCTCATCAGTTTACTTGGAGATCGTTTAATCATAAGTTTGAACAATATAAGTATGACGTTTACCGTGTTAGAAGAACAATGAGAATTAGGGTTTGAAGAACATAATTGAAAAATGTAATGTGCTTATTATTGATTTGTAAAGTTGTTTATATATTGATTACAATTGATCCTAATCTGAATTGGAATTGTAAACCTAAAATGTTTAGTAATGAAATTCTTTTTATTCTTGGATTCTTTTCCTTTCTGAATTCTGATTTTTGTATTCCTTCACTCCCCCTCAAGTTGGACTGTAGGATCACCTACGCCCAACTTGACCAGAATACGATTGAATGTGTTGCTAGAAACAGCTTTGGTTAATATGTCAGTCAATTGTCCTTCTGACCGCACAAACGGCAAACATATACTGTCCACTTCCAGTTTTTCCTTGATGAAATATCTATCTACCTCTACATGCTTTGTTCTATCATGTTGTACTGGATTTTCTGAGATACTAATCGCTGCTTTGTTATCACAAAATAACTTACAAGCGACCGTTGGAGGAAATCCCATTTCTGTTAGCAATTTCCTGATCCAAAGTACTTCAGCTAGTCCCCGTGCGATTCCACGAAATTCTGCTTCTGCACTAGACAAAGCAACCACTTTCTGTTTTTTACTTTTCCAGGTAACTAGGTTATCTCCAACCATAGTGAAATACCCTGAAGTTGATCTTCTATCAACTGGATTTCTAGCCCAATCTGCATCAGTGAAAGCTTGTATTTCTAAATGACCGTTTTTCTGGAACAAGATTCCCTTCCCAGGCGATCCTTTTAAGTATCGAATAATTATAAATACAGCCTCCAAATGTTCTGTCTGTGGTTTATGCATGAATTGACTCACTACCCCAACCGCATAAGCAATGTCAGGTCTAGTATGGGAAAGATATATAAGCTTCCCAACCAGTCTCTGATACTGTCCTTTGTCTACCAATTCAGCCTCTCCAAAAAACTTAAGTCCATGATTAACTGCTATTGGCGTCTCAGCTGCTTTGCAATCAATCATACCTGTCTCTGCTAGAAGATCTAGGACATATTTCCTTTGTGAAATGAAAATCCCTTTATTTGATCTCAAAACTTAAATTCCTAGAAAATATTTAAGTTTACCTAGATCTTTCATCTCAAATTCTTTAAACAGTTTATCTTTCAGAGACATAATTTCTTCCTGGTCATTTCCCGAAATTATCATATCATCAACATATATAATAAGACAGGTTATCAATTCTCCTCTTTTTTTCAAGAAAAGTGTATGATCAGAGTTGCTTTGATAATAACCATATCTTTTCATTGCCAACGTAAATCTTCCAAACCAAGCACGGGGAGATTGTTTCAAACCATACAATGCCTTCTTAAGCCTGCATCCCTCTTGAGATTTGAAGTTTTCTGAAAAACCTGGTGGGGCTTCCATATAAACTTCCTCTTCTAGATCTCCATGCAAAAAAAACATTTTTCACATCAAATTGATATAAATGCCAATCTTAATTTGCAGCTACAGACAATAATACCCTCACAGTATCAAGTTTTGCTACTAGAGAAAAAGTCTCTGAATAGTCAATGCCGTATGTTTGAGTATACCCCTTAGCAACTAACCTGGCCTTGTATCTTTCTACTGTTCCATCTGCTTTATGTTTAACAGTAAATACCCATTTACATCCTACTGGTCTTTTTCCAGATGGTATTTTACATTTTTCTCACGTACCGTTCTTTTCTAAAGCACTTATTTATGTATTCATTGCTTCTTTCACTTCTTATCATTTTGTGCTTCCTCAACTGATTTTGGAATTTTTGCCGAAAACAAGGAGGCCTCAAATTTTCTTGCTGTTCTAGATAAGCTCCCCCTTACCAGATTTGTCATTGGATATCTCGAATTTTGAGGCTCATATTCTGGTTCATACCTCTTAGGCGGGACCCCTCTGTTTCTTCTAGGAGGTAGAATATATCTATTAATCTGTGGTTCGTCTGTAGCTGAAGGATTAGTAATAGGAATATCTGAAGAAGGTATTTCTGAATTAGAATTACTAACCTTAGACAGGAGTGATGTATTGTCTGCTGGCATTAAAATATTGTCGGATGGTTCCACGTTAACTGAAGTTGAACCGGTAGGACCGCCTATTTACTCTGTCAGAACAACCTCAGACAGTTCTGAAATAGGCATCCAATTTAGTGGGTCAACTGTATTAGAATTCTCCCCCTGACCACTAGATTGGTTGTCGAAATAATACTCGGTTTCAAGAAAGTCACAATCCATAGTGAAAAATAATCGGTTAGAAATGGGATCAAAACATTTGTATCCCTTTTGATAAGGCCTTAACCAATAAAAATACATTTAATAGCACATGGATTAACTTAGTTTGATTATTCTTAGGAATATGAACATAAACTGTACATCCAAACACCCGAGGAGGTAAAGTCATTGTCATGGGTACATTTGAAAAGGTAGATAAAACATCAATAGGTGTTTTGAATTGAAGAATTTCGGTAGGAAGGCGGTTAACAAGATAAACAGTAGTAGCAACTGCTTCTGGCCAAAAATATTAAGGAACTTTAGATTCAAGCATTATGGCCCGAGTAATTTCAAGAAGGATTCGGTTTTTCCTTTCTGCTACACCATTCTGTTGAGGTGAGTAAGGACAACTAGTCTGATGTATAAGTCCGTTTTCCTGAGCAAATGTTTAAAATTTATGGTTCTTATATTCCCCCCATTATCTGATCTAAGGACTTTAATTTTGGTTTGAAATTGGGTGTTAACCATTTGATAAAAAGAAGCAAACTTTT
Organism: Croton setiger; assembly: GCA_948099555.1. Taxonomy (NCBI): domain Eukaryota; kingdom Viridiplantae; phylum Streptophyta; class Magnoliopsida; order Malpighiales; family Euphorbiaceae; genus Croton; species Croton setiger. The sequence continues at coordinate 24,058 of CANUEY010128832.1, forward strand.
CAAACACTTCTGACTTATTTTTCAAAAAATATACCCAAGTCATGCGTGTACAGTCATCGATAAATAAGAGAAAATATAGAAAACCATTTTCACATGTAACTGGTGCAGGACCCCAAACATCAGAATGTATTAGTGAAAAAGGTGTTTCTGTTTTTTTGTTAATGGGCAAAAATGGCTGCCTATGACTTTTAGCTTGAATACAAGTTCCACAAGAAAAAGTCCTAGTACTAAACAAATCAGGAAAGAATATTCTTAAATATCTTTGAGATGGATGACCTAACCTACGATGCAATAACCAAGCCTGTCGTTCCATGAGCAAGCATTGCAGTACCTTGTTGGTTCACTTCGTCCACATGGTACAATCCATTCTTTTCAATGCCACGCCCAATAATCCTCCCCGTTTGAATATCCTGCACCACACAGAAATTGGGAAACATCAGAACTTTACAATTTAGTTCTTTTGTTAAATGACTTATTGACAGTAATTTATGAGAAAGATTGGGAACATAGAGACAGTTTTTTAAAGTCAACGAAGGCCAAACATCAATACTGCTTGATCCTTTAACAGGTACCAAACTTCCATTGGCAGCCTGAACTTGAGATTTTTTTTTGTTTAGTATGGGTATGAAAGTCATATATGTCATATGACATTGTGTCAGTAGCACCGCAGTAAAAAATCCAATTATTTATTTTTTCCGACTGGGATTGGAGTGCTTTAGGATTCGAAATCGAAACATGGGCCTGAAATCTGCTTTGGAGGCCCACTTGGAGATCTGGCCAAGTTTTATTCAGGCCCAATAATTCCTTACCCATATCTGCTAGCTGGGTTGTGCTTTGGGTCCAGTTGTTTGTAGGCGTGCTGTTTACCCGTGCTCCATCGTGAGTCCAGTCTTGCTCTGGACCCTTCTGTTTCGTCTTTTCCTTTTCTCTCGCTCTGCTAGGGTTTCCTTCATCGTCCCCTATCACTCCAGACGCTGTTCTTGCTATCAACCCCCCGAATCCAAGCGGCTGGAGGCCTTCTCCAGTGCTGGTAGCCTCTAGGTTGCCCACGGCGGAGGAGGCAGCCCCCTTGGTACCTCTTTTCCGGTTACCTGGCCACCATTCTGGGTAGCCTATTAGTTTGAAACAACCCTCGCGGATATGTTTCTTACCCCCACAGTGGGAGCACTCCAGTTTCTCCTTGTCATCCTCTTGCCGGAGTGATGACTTCGCCCTTTGTTTGGCATTGTCTGACCGGTTCCCAGTGGCTAAGCCACTGCCGATCTCTGAGGGGTTCGACCCCAGTGATGAGTGATCTCCCTTTCTGAGAATCCCCCTCCTTTGTATCTCCCTTCTAATCGTTGCATACCTCAACTGGAGGAAGAGGATCTCGATTGAGGAGATCTCTCCTGTCTTTATCGAAATCTTCATTGATTCCGGCCAAGAATTGGTAAAGCCGTTGCCTGTGTATCATCTCGTTGTAGACAGTAATGTCTACAGGATCCCTCATGGGATTAGGCTCCCTTCTGTCGATCTCCTTCCAGATCGATAGAAGTTTACAATAGAAAGTTTCGATCGAATCTGGTCCCTGCCTTAAGTTGTTTGCCCTAACAGTAAGATCGAAGATTTGCGATCCATCTCTTCCACTACTGTACAGGGATTCGATGCCTTTCCAGAGATCTCTGGCGGTTGGATAATCTAAGAATTGATTTACTAATTTTGGATCAATATTTTCTACGATCCAACTGATAACACTGGAATCTTCATGTGCCCATTTTGTTTAATCAGCATCAGTAACTGGCTGGGGGTTGGCGATGATGTGCCTGAGCCTTCCCCTGCCATTAATGGCCAGATACATTAATCTCGACCATTTCGTATAATTGCTGTGATTTAATTTTTCTAGAATGTGTACTGATTGATTGATTATGGTTTCTGTTACAGATTTCTGAGAATTCAACTTTTGGAACAACTCCAGAAGCTGATTCAAGGTATTTGATTGCTCTAGAGTCTCCATTATGGAGGAGCTAACTTCATCGGCCATTGCTAGGAATTTCTGTTTCCAGGTAGATGATGAGCAATCTTAAATTAGGTCTTTTGACCAAAAACATTAAGGCTCTAATACCATGTTAGAAGAATAATGAGAATTAAAGAAGAAGAATAGAATTAAAGAAGTGAATTGAAGATTGTAATGTGTTCTTTATTGAATTGTAAAGCTGTTTATATATTGGTTACATTTGATCTTATTCTGAATTGGAATTGTAAACCTAAATTGTTTAGTAATGGAATCCTCTTTATTATTGGTATTCTTTTCCTTTCTGAATTCTGATTCCTGTATTCTTTCAAAAAGAACATCGCAGATTTATTTGGCAAATTAACTAACTTGATTAGCAAGTTATTATTGATGTGATTGCATTGTATGATCCGGTTGATCATTGGCCATAGGTTGAGTTTTTTTAGGACTGTTTCTTCATGTGCTAGCTCAAAGATGCATTTTTTGAACTATAAAAAACAAAAAACCAAATTCAGTTTTTTAGAAATATATGCTTTGATTTTTTGATAAGGTTATTATTTGTTAGCTCATGGATAGTACGATGAACGTTCGTAAATCGGTCCCAGCTAAGTTGATAAGTGTTGCGTATATGATGTCTAGTGGTAATGATTTTGCCGTTTTTTTTTTTTCTTTTAAATTGGAGTTCTTGGTTGCTTGTATTTTTTTCTTAAGTGTTGTATACTTTTGGTCGGTTTGTTATTTTCAGGCTTAATCATTTTGTCTTTTCATGTTTCTTATAGAAGTTATGATTGTTTGTTTTAATTGTGTGTCATTAATCATTTTAATAATTTTAATTATCCTGACATTTAATTCATATTAATGTATAAACTTTCTGCTTGCCTTTTTTTTTTTCAATTTGAAAGCTCTGAGTTATATATAAAAGTTTATAATCATTGATTATATTTATATTTGAAATTTTTGTCCTTTTATATAAAATGATTTTAGCATGTATGTGCTAATTTATATATTTGTGAGTGATGTATCCATTAAAATAAAGTAACTATTAGTATTAATGCAAAACATAACAGTATTTTATTGCATTTGGTGTCTTAGATGGTTTGGGACTTACCATTTCTAAGACTATAACTTTCTCCAAGCATCCATAATGGGGTATGTTTTCTTCTATAAATCTTTTCAATGTTCACTTATTTCAACCGGGTTTGTATGACTGTAATGTATAGCCCACATGATTAGGAAGTGTCTGCCCAATAGACAATTAATTTCAAACAATAAGTGATGTAAGTGAATTGTGCTTAAAATAGTAATGAATAATATTATCTAACCTCTTGATAATAGTTGTGGATAAACAATATTTATAGAAATATTTTTCTCTTGAAGTTCATTATCTGCAATCATTATTTTTAAACCCTTCTACTAGTAACTCTTTAGCAGTAACATATAATTGGCCATGACAAAAAATTATTTTGGTAAATACAAACCAACATGTTTTAGAGACTTTCCCTTGCTTTTATTTGTGTCATGACAAAGCACACATCTATAGGATATAGTTTTCTCCTCAAAGTGAAAGGCCGTTTTGTATTTATTGGCTTCATGATTACTTTTGGAATGAAAACTTTCTCTCCAACATTACTTCTTGTAATAATTTCGGCTTCCAAAACCATTTTCCCAAGTTCATCACTATAAGTTTGGGCTGCAAACGAGCCAAGCCGTTCGCGAGCGACTCCGTGTTCGCTCGATAAAAGCTCAACTCGAGACTCGGATTGATAATAAACGAGCCAAGCTTGAGCCGAAAATTTAGGCTCATTTAATAAATGAGCCGAGCTCGAGCCGAACAGTTAGGCTCGCGAACAGCTCGTTTAATCGGCTCGTGAACCTATCAAAACGATTAATTTTGGTACCAAATCAAAAAATATGCTTCAGCCAAACCACCTGCCTCCCCACTTCATTTTTTGCTATTTCATTTCTCTTTCACTGAAACTGCTATTTTCATTTACTCACTGAAACGACATTAAAAATGAATTTTCTTGATTTTTAACTAACTCTTAACGAGTTCAAACACGAACTCAAATAGCAGCGGGAAATGAGTTCGAGCTTATTTGTGAGCTAAAACTCAAACTCGAGATGAGCTCGAATTCAAGCTTATTTGCGAGCTCGAGCAGCAACATAAACAGCCAAGCTCGCAAGCCAAAAATAAACCAAGCTCTCGAGTCTTAAAATCAGCCAAGCTCGCGAGTCAAACTCGAGCTCGTGAAATTTGACACGAGCTCATGGAATTTAACACGAGCTCGACTCGAGCTCGAACTCGTGAAATTTTAAATGAGCTGAGTTCGAGCAACACAATACTCGGCTCGGCTCGTTTCTAGCCCTACTATAAGTCTAGTTCCATTGCAAAATCCAACACTTGGATCTATATTTTGCAAAAAGATTATAGGCACCCTGTTATTGTTAGTTTTCGGAGATTTTGGATTTTTACCAAAAACGATGACAAAACAATTTTGAAATGCGTGTGCTGAACTAATCGGTCTTAAAAATAATTTTTGAGTCGCTACCAGATTTCGGGACACCAATTTTAAATTTTTTAAAAAAAAGACTCCGTTTTTAATTTTGAAAAGGCACTGGTTAAAATTTCAAAAATTCGGATAAGGGGGTAAAGTACGACGGTTTAAGTTTTACTTAAACCGTTGCCCGGCAAAACTGGTCTCTTGGTTTGTTTTTCTTTCCAAAATTTAAGTTTGATTGAAAAAGCCGTTGCGTGATTTAAACTAGCAATGTTCCTAATTGACGATAGTCGGTCATTTGCAAAACAAGTTCAAATATTGAAAGCAATAAATTGCGGACATTAAAAGAGCGGAAAAGATAAACCATTCGCATCTAACCTAATTATTATTTCTCCGTTTCGGAGAAAATAATTACAAACCAATCCTAATTTAATTACATTCTACCCTTTGGTCCCCAAATTAATTATTTAAAACCCAAAAATACCCTAAAACATATAAAACAAACATTTAAAGCATTAACATAAAATTACAAAAAAGTCTCTAAAATTCTGGAAAATTACGAAAAGGTCCCTAAATTATTGAAAGTTACCAAACAGCCTCAAAAACATTTAGAAAAAAAAAACAGCTAAGTAGTCCAAAAATAAACTAAAATTACCAAAAGACCCAAATCATGCATAATTACAAAATAGTCCATATAATTTTGAAAATTGCTAAACTGCCCCTAAGCATTCATTATTAACTAAAACAGTTTATTACATAGGCCAAATTTGTAAACAAACCATGAATCATGCAAAAATTTCAAATCAGTCCCTAACATATGCATGATTAGTACACAGTCCCTATAGGCATGAGTGATACTCAAACAGTCCATAGGACATGTAATTTTACAAAATTGAACCCTGCATGCATAAAACATCCAAAACAAAACACTCACTCAGATTAAACTTACCAAAACAGTCCTACCACTATTCCTATTTTCTCAAAACAGTTTCTAACATGTATAACCAGGCTTACAACCACTTGAATCAATTTGTTACAGCAGCAATAACTAGGATAAACTATCTCCTAAGCCCCATAGCAAAACCAATAATAGATATTAAGCAGTTTTACTCAAGACTAATGAAGATGCATAAAGTAGCAAACTGATTACAATAGAAAACATTTAACCATTTTTACAATAGCTGCAGATTTGGTTGGACAATCCTACTTTGTAAACTATTGATTCAAAACAGATTCTAGCAAATCAAAAATTGGAGCTTCAAAAACAGAAAGAAGCAAAAGAGTTTGGCAAAATCAATAGAAAAGGTTGTGGTCACAGGCAACAAAGGAAACAAGGGCAGACTATCGATGAATTAGTTTTGGCAACATTCGACTTCTGGAAAACAGTAACTACACATTCAAGCTTAGCTATTCAAATTCATGTCCAACCTAAATATTGGAAGCTTGAGAGATGTTTAATAAATAGAAATCACATTTGAATTTTAGCAGGTTGAAGGCAAATGCATACTATTTGTGTATAATAAACAAACAGAAGTTAATCAAAAAAAGATGCAGCTTGGTTATGAAGAAATATTGAAGCAGACCATAAAAATTATAACAAGGTTCAACACTTCATACTTGACATTGATTGAATCCAGAGAGTGAAACAAGCTTGTACATCAGAGGAAACAATGGCAATATGAATTGAATATATCAACATTCAGATTAAATAGGTAGAACAATGGCCATTTGTTACAAATTATGTAATGATCCCCACATCAACACAACTGTCAACAGAATTGGCATAATAAGCAAGACAAGCAGAATAAGTAAACAAGCATAGGGAAATTGACTGAACATCTGTACTTGATTTAAATGACACTAGAAGTTTAAGGAAGATTCATGTGGATACAGAAACTATTTAAATTTAAATGAAGAACACAAAATCAATAACCATATTTATGGTAAACTAAGACAGAAAAAGCAATTAGAGAAAGTTTATGGCAAAAACATGAAATCTAAAGAATGGAAAATTGGTTAACAGAATTCAACAGCAACACATAATTATATAATAGTCTAACATATAGAAATACAATCATATGAGATTTCATTTCTGTACATGAAATAGTTATCACAAAACAGAATCCAGAATCAATCTGGTTCCCAGATTTTCCCAAACATTATGAACAGAAAATGTAAATTAAAAAGGAAATTGGAATACCTCAAATAATCCTCGGATTTCCTTTGATCCAATAAAATGAGCTTAATATCTTTATAGCTTTATCTTAGACAACTTCTAGAAAATAACAAAATCTAAACTAAACCTTCTAACTCTCAGATCCGATTTTCAATTTCAAATTGATTTTGAAATTGAAATCAGTTACAATGATTTTAAGGGAAGATTAACCTAGAAAACCTTAATTTCTAAAAGAACAAAAAACCCCAAAAATTCCCCCAAAATTCAAACTCTTGAAACCCTAAAATTGAAAATGGAAGCTTACACGTTGTTTTCTCTCTTTCTTTTGGAATTTCTTCTCCTCGGAATGCTCTCCAGAATCTCCCCCCGTTTCGAAGCTCCCTCCAAAGCCTTTATGGGCAGAGGTAGCTTGCCTCCTTATTCCCTCGCGTCCCTTATTTCCATGTATGAGCCAGCTTTTCAATGTTCCTCGTCCGTGCCCTTCATCAACATTTAGTTATGATTCTTTTACGTGAAGCTCCTTTTGTCTGTGACCATTTCTATTTTGATTCTGATGCTCCTCTTTTCTTCACCTTCACCGTCCTCAACTTCTATTTCCATCTCTCATTCTTACTTCTACTTTCTATCTCTTTCATTGAATCATTTGCAAAAATGGAGTTTAAAATTAGAAGGTGGACAGCTGAAGAGGTTTACGCATAAGTCTTATGCGAACTATGCAAATTGGCATAACACTTATGCGAGTTTAATTTTTTTTAATGCAAGTTCGTATAAGAAATACGCGAACATTTAACGATAAACACCGTTGTTGCCTTAATGATGTTATTAATGGCGTTGTTTACAGTGACGAAGCAGACGACGACACGTGGCAACGTGCTTCAAGTTTGCATAAATCTTATGCGGACTTGTTCAAATTTTGAACAAGTCCGCATAAGTCTTATGCGAACTTGTAGCAGAACCCCAACAGACGTCCAGGTTTTGGTTTTTAATCAAAATTCATTCCATTCTTTCATTCACAAGCCACCAAATCACTCAAAAGTTTAATTTTTGTAAGTTTTAGCTTCAGAGGATTAGGAATATTTAAAAAGGTATGTTTTCTAATTTTGAATTTAGTATTTTAATTTTAGTTAGGGTTTAGGTTAGTTGTAATTTAGAATTTGATGATTGATATAGGATGCATGAGGAAAAAAATAGGGTGTATGCTTAGAAACTTAGAATTTTGCGAGAATATGAGTAGAAAAAAATTGAAACAATATATATATGTTTAATTTTTGCATAATTGATTCGCGTAATAATATTATTTGCCATGTTATGTAGAATATAGGATTTGTAGCTAAATTTACATGCTATTAACTTAGAAATTAACTTTTAAATAGAAAATATTTAATTATGCATTAGGTTTTTAGGGTTGTTAAAAATAGTATAATTTTAGAATATAATTAAACATAAATTAACCCGTACGGGCCGCAGCAATGGAGCGTGGAGATTCATCATCTCAGCAGCAGCGTGTCCTGGATCAGGGGCTCGCTACCGGCGATTTGTTGTTCCTGCAGCAGGAACACAGATCGAGCTGCGTGTTTCGAGGGGATCGAGCATACGACAGTCCGCTTAACATAAGACGAGCGAACACTCAGATATGGCGACTATTGGAGTCGAAGGATGCCCGGACACTACACTACATTGACCAGATGTGTTTAGGGCCGGTGCGAAGAATAGGGTCCATATACTACGATTGGGCCCTATTGTCTGCTTTGGTGGAGCGGTGGCGCCCAGAGACACACACCTTCCACCTGCCTATCGGGGAGGCGACGATCACGCTGCAGGACGTCGAGGTTATTCTCGAAGTCCCCGTAGACGGACGGCTGGTGAGTGGTCGTTTTCAGAGACCCGGCGTCGGGTGGGCCCAGTAATTCACAGATTTCTACGGGTTCGAGCCGACGGATGCTGATATCAGGGGCAGCAGGATTATGCTTCACAGCATCATCGCTCATCTGCTGACCCCATCAGAGCCCACAGCGCCGGAGCATGTTTTCCAGCAATGTGCTCGCAGCTTCGTGTTGTGGTTACTTGGAGGTTTCCTCTTTTGTGATTCCTCCAAGAACAGCACGTCGCTGATTTTGGCTTTGATGCTTGAAGACCTCGCTGGCTGTCGACAGTTCAGTTGGGGTAGCGCCGTCTTGGCGTTTCTCTACCGAAACCTGTGCCAGGCAGCAATGGGTTCCTCTTATATTGGAGGTTGTCTGCTGGTAGTCCAGGTAATTATTTCAATTTCAAAGAATTTAATGTATTTTAGAATGTTTAGGGTTTATGTTTTTATAATTAGTTATAAATTATTGTTTTTTCAGGTTTGGGCGTGGGAGAGGATCGCTACCTTTCGACCTACGCTCCCGGGTATGCATCCTCTAGTGGTCCATGGATGTGCTTATGCGCGTAGGTATGTATAAAAAAATACCGCATTTATAATTAGTTAAGATTTTACAATATTTTAGTAAATTACATAATTTTTTGCTATTTTAATGTTTTTTTTGTTTAGATGGCGCATTATGAAGAATGTTTAGGACATCACCAGCCATAATTTGCTGGCTTTCAGAGATTAGTTGTCAGTCATGACAGCTGCTGAGGTATGTTTTATTCAGTTATCGTTATTTTCCTTTATTTCACTTCACTTTATTTTTCCAGTATGTTTAGTATATAATTATATATATACGGCAGTTTATGTGGATGCCGTATGGAGAGCAGCTGCTGCATGCTCTCCCGCCCCAGTGCTGAGCGGGGCGTGGGATCTGGACCACCGTGACTCAGTTAATATTTATTGAGGTGGTTGAGTTCCACGTCCCGAACTGGACGTTGAGACAGTTCGGGTATCTTCAGGAGATACCTGAACCGACTCTGCTACTGGGTGCGGACGAGCACAGACGCTTACACAAGATCAGCCGTATTGGATGACCGACCAAGGATTGGCTCCTATTCCACCAGGCCTCCGTCGCACGGTGGGAGGATCGGCACAACACACTGGCAGCCGGAGATTTCATCGGCTCCGCAGAGGCTTCGAGGGAGTACCTCGCATGGTTCCAGGAGAGAACCATCCGCTTCATCAGCAACCCGGAGGAGCGGAGGACTGTAGCTGCAGCTCCTGGTTATATCGGATCTGCGGAGGCATACACAGCTCTGGTAAGTTACGTTTATAATTTTTGGTTTTTTAAATTTAGTTTTTTAAAATATCACATATATTTGTTGTTTGTGCCAGGCTAGAGCATCATCTGAAGTTCTTCGAGATGCGTTAAAGTATCAGCAGCGACTTCTGACTTTGGGGAGCAGACATGAAGATATGGTACAATTCATTGCTAGAGTGATTGATGGTCTAGAGCGGGGGTTGCAGACCTAGTAGACGCAGCTCGATGCTGTCCCCAGCTAGACATACGTTCCTGTTTCACAGGAACAGCCGGAGCAGTAGGATCCAAGGGCTCAGAGACGGGTCGGGCGGAGAGGACGACATCCTTCGAGTGGGAGACGGCGTAAGGTGCATCCTCCGGCAGCATCACCGGTTCCTCCAGCATCAGCCCCAGCCGAGTCGGATGCGGAGACTCAGCTAGGTGCTTATTTGATGGATGTCCTCTACGATATCGACGCGGTTCCCAAGACACCGCTCCATGAAGCGGCATCAGCGGAGGGCGAAGCGGAGTAGGGGAGTCAGGAGTCGGACTCTGATGTTCCCCTAGCGCTCCGTAGATCGCCCCAACAGAGGAGATCCCCGAGATATCCCGGATCCTCCCATGTTAAGGAAAGACATGAGCGGAGGGATCCGGATGAGTAGTTATTTTCATTTGTAATTTTCTTTTTGTTAAATATTTGTAATATAATATTTTTGTAAATATTATAAATATTTTGTTACTTTCATTTAATATATGTCTATCGTTTTTTTGTTTATTATTTTCATCTAATTCAGAGTTGCTATTAAATTGTAATTTTCATCTAATTTCATAATAAATTGTAAATTAAAATTATATACTCATTTCATAATGTAAAGTCGTAGTTCTCAAATTAAAATTATATAATAATTTCATAATGAATTATACTATGACATTAAATAAAATAAATAAATAATTTAAATTGGAAGTCTATCCGATCGAGGATGAGAAATTGGACACGATCTAACATTATGACCTGGATTTCGACATCGACTGCAAACGGTCCCTCTCCTCGTCTGCCTCCTTGTAAAATCCATTGCACCTTTCATACGATTCACTCGCCTTCGACCCGGTCCGTCGTGGTGAATCATCTTAGAGTCGTTTGGACGTAAAGTCCATTCCAGCTGAGGCCAAGTGTCACTTCCGAGAACGAGATAAAAGGAACCAACGAACTGCAGAGCCCATGCTTGAACCGTGTAAAACGGCACAGGATCCTCTTCTATGAAAAGCGCGACAGCTACATCATGTGAGCATGGAATTCTGTAAGTTTGCCACTTTCCACAGGAACAGCTCCGATCAAAATATCTTACCACTTGTGTGTTACCAGTTGTTGAAGTCACTTTGAATAGATATGCAGTGCTGTTCCAACAGTTGACCGTATGCGCCCTTGCACGCCGCCTGAACACGGAAAGCTCTTTCATTGCATGCGGTGCTAGGGACGTCTGACATTTTCTAATCCGAGCCAAATCGCGCTGGAAGATGGCGACGGTCTTCTCCAATGTGGATTCAATCAATGCTTTAATCGAAAGATGACGAGACCCTTTCATAACGTTGTTATAGATCTCAGCAGTATTTATCGTAGTGATTCCCCATCTGTGGCCTCCGTAGCAAATAGAGTCCACTTCTCAGCTTCTATGTTTTGCAAATACAAATGGGATCCCTCAGACTTATGCATTATCTTCTGCCATGCAGTTTCACCTCTTGCAACTCAGTTCCGATCATCTGACAAATTTTCTTTAAACCCTCCCCTCTGAATCGTGAGGACAGATTCGCCTTCACGTGTTCGAGACAAAATCTGTGCACTGCTGCTCCTGGGTATTTCTCTAAAATCTTTTCCATTGCTGAAATGATACCCTGATGGCGATTAGAAATAATACAGGTAGGACTGTCGCCGAGAACATTCAATTTCAGATACTTTAGGAACCATTTCCAACTGTGGGTCGTCTCATCGTCCACGACCGCAAAAGCTCTAGGCAGAATATTATTGTTTGAGGTTTTCTCAACAGCTGTTATCAGTTTAGCTTTAAACGACCCGCGGAGGTGTGTTGCATCAATGCACAAAACGCCCAGAACACATATCTGAACACCCGTCTCTGACTATTTTCAGTGCCTCTTGCAAACTTATACTGAACGACAGTACCGCTTGCACCGCGGCCAAATATCTGTGCAATTCTCTGAAATTTGTTTCCCACGCCCCAAACATTGCCTCAATCGCTTTTCTCCTGCCGTGCCAGGCTTTTTTATAATTCATTCTTACCTACAACAGATTAATTGAAATTGTTTGATCTTATATATGTAATAAATATAAATGAAATTGTAAATTCAAATGTATTTAATAAATATAAATTCAATGTATCTAATAGAATAAATATAAATTAATAAATTTAATGAATACAAATTAAATTTATTTAATAAATAAACATCAATTTACCTGCAACCGGTTCTGGACTTCAGTTTTAATGTGTTTGACCTTATACCCCGGATCCTTCATAATATGTGGCATAATAATAGTTGCAATATCTTTCGACGTTACGTTTCTGTCCTCCCGTCCAATGTTTGCACCTGCACAGTTGTGCTCCTCTACCCATTTAACCATCATCCACAACTCTAAATCTCGCTGCACAGACGCTCTAATAGTCTAGGCACAATGTACCCGCGCATTTGTTCCCTCGGATACTTAGGACCGCAAGTTACACATTCCACTGCCCCATGTTCTCCTTCTGCTCTCGACTGTACGGTAAGTCATACCTCTTTTCATAGACCACGCAGCCACGGCATCCTGCACAGCCTTCTTGTTCTTGAAGTAAACCCTTGCTTCGATACTTTCCGTATTCCCATCCCACATTTCAAGCCCCTTTGCAATCTCCTCTTCACCGTCATCCTCGCCTATTTCACCGTACACAAAATGGCCCGACGTTGAAAGTAGATCAGGCTCGCCGTCGGAACTGTTGTCCGATGGCACAAACTCTTCGTCACTGCTAGAACCGGTCCAGGCAGACATCTACTCATCCTCCGGCAGATCTCCAATCTCCTCGTTTTCCCGTGTCAGCGGAATCGAAATCGGCAATTCATCTTCTTCGTTTGCCTGTTCCGTATATCCCATGTCAAATCTCTCATTTGTAGCGCCGCTTGTTTACTCCGCTGCAGCCAGTTCACAAACAGTACCAACCTCAACATTAGAAATTTTTTCAACAGTGACATACAATTCCGGCTTATTTGCTGCGTACATGTATAAAAACAAAATATTCCGATCGTTCTTTAAAAGTATATACCGCCTGCAGCCGTTGGCTTCGGTCCAGACAAAAGTAAATTTCAGACGTACGACCGCTCTATTAAATCCACATTCTCTGTATACCCTATAGTAAAATTCATCAAAACAATATTTAGCATCGATACATACCGTTTCGTCCGCAAAACTGTTATTTACACCGACTGCGCTGTCGACAAGTTCAACCGTACTGCTCCAGTATATATTTAATGGAAATGGATTAGTATATGCCATTTTCCACAATACCTAGTGAACAATACAGACTGTTTTTTGTTGGACTGAATATTTTGTCTCTCTATTTTGATTTTCCTATTCTGAATTCTTTCATACTATTTATATAGCTTGAAGATCGCATAAGAGTTATGCAGATTCTAAGTTCGCATAACTCTTATGCGAACTATTAATTGATCATTAGTAGTTCGCATAAGAGTTATGCGAAAACCGTAAATTTGTCCACCATTTGAAATTTGTCCATTTTGCTGTCCACTTAATATATTTTAACCTTACCTTGGAAACCACCCCTCTTTCCTTCGACTGCATTCTTTTTGATTTCTTTTTTTTTGTTTTCTGATCATATAAAACGGCGTCATGGCCCGTTATTCCGCATTTTACTCTTTTAATTTTGCAGCAGAAGGCTTCGAATTGAACCAATCGGTTCGATTCAAAATCTGACTCCTATTTTCCTTTTCTTCCCCTTTTTCCTTTTTCCTTCTTTTCACTCTTGCTTCTTTTATTTCTTTTCAATTATGCTCTTCATTCCCATTTTAACTTTTAATTTTCCTTCTTCTTTTAAGATAGCTTGATTTCTTTCCATTTCTTCTAAGGAATGTAATCTCCCATTTCTTCTAAAGAAGCCAATCTCCTCATTTCTTCTAAGGAAGCTTAGTCTCTCCCATTTCTTCTAAGGAATCTTAGTTTCTCCCATTTCTTCTAAGAAATCTTGATTTCTCCCATTTCTTTTAAGGAATCTGATTTGGTGAATCTCCTATTTCTTCTAAGGAAGTTGATCTTCCCATTTCTTCCAAGGAAGCTTGATTTTCCCCATTTCTTCTAAGATTCTCTTCCCATTTCTTCTAAGAAACTCTTCCCATTTCTTCTAAGGAAAGCTTTGACGACTCTTTCCATTTCTTCTAAGGAATTCTTCCCATTTCTACTAAGGAACATTTTGACGATTTTTCTTATTTCTTCTAAGGAATTCTTCACATTTCTTCTAAGGAACGCTTTGACGATTCTTCCTATTTCTTCTAAGGAATTCTTCCCATTTCTTCTAAGGAATTTTTCCCATTTCTTAATGCTTCCCATTTCTTCTAAGGAATGCCTTGAACTTTCCATTTCTTCTAAGAAACTCTTCCCATTTCTGCTAAGGAATTTTTCCTATTTCTTCGAAGGAATGCTTTCAACGATTCTTCCCATTTCTTCTAAAGGAATTGATTTGAGTCTTCCCATTTCTTCTAAGGAAGTTAACTTGAATTTCCTCTTTTCTTTCAAAGGTTTTGATCTAAACCTTCCCTTTTCTTGTAAGGAAGTTTTCCTGAATCTCTCATTGTTCTTTTGGAAAACTTTTGTTTTCTGACTTTCTCATCTTCACTTTTTATTCTTGATTTTTCAGATCACCTTACAAGGAAATTTTATTCCTGCAAAACTTTGAAACAGATATACAAATGTGTTGTTAATCAAATGCATATATGCATGGCTTTCCTAATGCAATTCTATTTTAATGCAATGGCTGCAAACCATGAAGCCGTTCGGGGTGGCGCAAAATTGACGATCGACTTCTCGGAGGATCCCGTTTTAGGATCTTGTCAAATGACTTTTCTGTTTCTTTTCTCCTTATGACTATATCTTTGGCACTTCTTTGAACATCCCTTTTGGAATTCTTTTACCCGTGAAGCTATTTTGATGCCCCCAGGGGTTTTCTCATTTTTCTATGATTTTGTTGTCCCCTGATTGAAGCAGTAATTCCATTCCTTTCTTAATCTTCAAAAATGCAAACCAATTGTTCTTTTTCAGATCGGTCTTTGACCATTAGAGAATTTGTTCAACCCAACATATTTCAGTATTTTTTCTTTATATTGGTATTTTCATCAAGATAATTAACTTTACTTCAAACTGTTTTAATTCACTCAAACTCACAACTTCACTCATGTGTTTAAAAAGGGTTATTGTTCGTGCACTCAACGTTCATCGCGGTGAGCTAAGAGTCACCATAGGGTTGCTTTGAAACCTAATCTCCTTTTTAATGGTTGCAAATCCAACTCAAAGGTCTTTTCTTAAGTTGTAATGAGGCCTGTCTCAAGGTTGGTTAAAATAGGATATTTTGGCTCGTTTTGAAAGAATCACATTTTGGGGAACTGTCTGCAGCATTATCAGCTTTCTAGTTTGGGAGTATTTCTCAGATGTGTTTTATTTCTTAAGAGTTTTCCTAACTCTTTCTTCCTTCTAACTGTTTTTCCTTTCTTTTCTTATTTTTCTTTTTACTTTTGACTTTTGATTTTGATGATTTTTCTCTTTTTCACTTTTTCATTTCTATGTTTGATCACATTGTCATTTTTATTCTTCTTTTATTTTTCTCCTTTTAACTTATTTTATTTTTGGCTTTATTCTTTATTCTTCTCTTAGGCTTTCACCTATAAGATTCTTTCAAAAGGGTAAATGAGGAAATTATTTTCTTTTGGCTGGCTTATTATTTGGTTTAGAAATGACATGTTTATTTTAAGCTAGAAGGGGTTCATCTAGAGGCTTATACAATTAGGTTGGATTTTTAAGCTATATGGTTATATAACAACCTAACCTATAACATTTATGTCATAAAACATGCCATTTTTTTTATAACATTCTCAACATATTACATAAGAACATTTATGTTGTAAGACTCCACCGTAATCCAGCATATGAGCAACACAAACACATAGGCATTTTTAACATATTAAAACTCTACATATAATGCAATGACAACTACTATGCATATGACATGCCATACAATATTTACTATATCTTTAATTCATTAATCATAGGCCTTATTAATATATTACAAGCCATATGACATAAATCTACATGATAGGATGATTCAAATGATGAAATGCGAGAGAGAGAGAGAGAGAGTTCTTAAGCTTCAGCTGACCGACCCAAAGGAATGATGACAAAACTGACGCTGTCAGTTGCCCTAAAGAAAACCTGGAATCATGTAAAAGCAATTTAATGAGTTGCGTACTCAGTAAGTGTAAACTATACAATATGAACAAATCAATAATTCTTAATCTCAACATATTAAACAGAACCTATTGTAGGCAAGCTTATTTCATAGCTTTCCTCTTTAACTTGCAAGCCATAGTTGACTTAACCAATAATTCCATATAATTCCATAATAACCAAATCATATAACAAAAGTATAGTTATCTCTGACATAGGATTCCATTTATCCATTAAATCATAGATACTATAGGCAATATTACCTTACATTTTCATACATCAGTCAAAACATAACCATAGACAAGTGTAAACCATAACATATAAACCAAACATGTAATTCGGTTTATCATAACTTAGCAAAATAGCATGATTCTAGATCGTATTCATCATATAAAATCATATTCATATCTTACGATGCATAATGACATGTCTTTCCTTTTTCCTTAGTTGTGGTTTATCGACCAAGTGTTGCCCTGGGAATTTCACAGCATATAAGTAACCATAGCTGGCCAGTGAACATATAAGACCCAGAAAATCGTCGGTCATAGGGATCCGAAGATCAACCTTTCTTTGTAAGATCCGAAGATCACACTGTAACATATAGGACCCGTAGGTCTTTCTATATCATATAGGACCCGTAGGTCTTTCCGTCAAATCATATAGAAACCGTAGGTTTCTTTTGTGAAATTTGCATACAATGGCTACGATAATCACAACGACCATATTTAAGTCCTGTGGAAATACATTTATATAGCATACATTTCATATCATCATCTTTCATATACTCATGTGACCATGCTTTAGTACCAGTTTAAACAACATACATATCAGATCATATAACTCAACTAGTTGGATTTCAGTACAAAATCAGGAATCACAAACATCACAATTCATATATCAGACATTTCCAATTGACCGGGCTTCAGTACTGGTCCAAACAGTTGAATAAATCATATAAAACACATTTACGTATATCACAAATGATTGGGCTTTAGTACCGATCCAAACAGTTCAATATATCATATTTGACAAACTCACCAAGTTAAAATCAAACATATAAGTAAGTGGGTTTAACACTTATTGTACTGCTGTAAGCTCGGTTAGATCTCTGGGTAATTTATCCCGCCCTGCTCGAGAATTGGATGCTCCTATAATGCATAATATAGCAATAATATCCAATTAAAAGGGCGAGTCATCCAAGTGTGCTATGATGCATGATTAAATATTTAAATCTTTGAAATAATTGAGTTCCAAAAATTAATTCATATTATTTTCTATGAATTTAAACTCAATCTATAAAAATTTCCACTTTAAAATAATTTAATAACATATTAAAAATAATTATCAAACTCTATTTATCATATAATAATTATAATTAATCATAATTATAAGTATCAAAATCAAAATAATAATTAATTAAACCAAATAATAATTTAAATCAAAATTCATAACCAAAAATATTTAACAAAATATTTAATCATTAATTTTCGGGCCTAAAACAATCTCAAAATAAATTTCTGAGGCCAAAAACAGATTCAGGATGCTCAAATTAGGTAATAGGGGTCCAAAATATAATTTATAAACATTTCTGGGTTAAAAATATAAGAAAACAGAAGTTTAGAGGTCAAAATGCAATTTTTACCAAATACAGGTGTTGGGCGCGTAATTTTCATCAAAATGTGGGGGCTGGTGTCGTTTTGGGGCCGCTGTTTAATGATCAAAACGGCAGCCCCTCCTGCCGTTTTGATTATCTTCTTCCTCTCTTTTGCTTTTGTTTTACCCTAATTTCTGTGACTTCCAGCCAACTTCCAACCGTTTGTACGTCCACCTCCGGTGGCTTTCCGGCAAACTAAGACCACCGTTCTCTTTTTCTACACCCCTTCTATCCAACCATCGGGCTGAAATTTCCCAAAACTCTCTAGATTCTAAGATATAATCCCTCAAAGTTGGCTCCTCAACACTGTTTTCACAATTCCAGCTTTTGTCTGGTTTTCTTCCCAACTTCCAGCAGTTCTTCCGGCCACCTTTAGTGGCTTTCTGACGAACTAAGACCACCAAACTCTTCCTCTACACCCCCTCTATCAACCTATAAGGCTAGATTTCCCCCATGCACCCTCAATTTAAAGATATAAGCTCATAAAATAGGCTCCTCAACACTGGTTCAAAACCCAGAATTCTGAACCAATTTCTGTTTTCTCTCTCTCCTTCATTTCCCAACTATTTTCTTCACTTCATATCACCTCTAACCTCTTCCTATAAGCCTTAGGGATGTTCTGAAGGCTTTGGATCACAAGTTTTCTCTCTCTTTTCTGTTTTCTCTTTCCTTTCTCTCTTTTCTCTCTTTTTCTCTCTTTTTTTCTCTCTTTTTGGTTTTGCTTCGATTCTCTCTCTTTCTCTGCGTTCCAAGCCACCTATTCCCCTTAACACCACATGCTTCAATTCCCCAAACTAATCTTTCCAGCAGCTACTTCATATTTTACACAAACAACCTATTTTGCCCTTTTACTTAACTTACACTTAAGGTTTTCTTCCTTCTTTATTTTCTTTTCCTTGTTTCTATTTAATCCATCCCATTAACACATTCCACCACTTGGTTTTAATTCATTTTTAAGGTCAAAATAATAATAATAATACATGTTTGAAATTTCGTCAAAATCGTAAATCGAAAATTATTCGCGGTTCGGTCGGTGCCCTAATCCGACTCTAAAACCTTGACGATTTTTACGAAACCAAAACAGTATGACGTCGTTGTAATTTTGGGGTTCCAAAACTCTTAAGATCATATAACATATCTCAAAATATCAAAATCATTTACTTTATATTTTACGCGTTTCCAACATTTTTTGGTCACGCGGGCCAAAAACCCTAATTGGCCTCGTTCGTGTCTTCCGACGGTAAACAAGCCAAAAACATAGCTTATTTAACATATTCATTTCATGTCTTATCATATTCAAATCATATATTTCATAATTAAATCAATTATCCAATTATATGAAGTGCATATCAAATGAAAATACATGTTATACGTGAAATGACGTCGAAAACGACGTAAATAAGGTTTGGGGTGTCACAGGTTATCCCTAATTCGCCTTTATCATCTTTGGATTTGCAACCCAAACCTAAGCTTTAGGAAGGTTGCAAAGCGAGTTCTAGGACTTTTAAGCTGAGCGCGTGAACTCACTAACAAAAATTTATCAGTGTTTAGGCTCAAAACTCATAAAACAATGTAAAAATAAATTGAAGTAATGAAAATTATCTCAATGAAAAAACATATTTGAAGATAAAATACTAAAATTTAATTCAAACATTGTTCTGAAACTCAAACATTGTTCCACAACTTAAGTAAACAAAGACGGTAGCAAAATCATAAAGTTCTCTTCTCCAATTGGCCATTCTCAAGCTGGGGCTGTATTGCGGAAGTCTGGAAACGGGTTAGTTCTAGTGCTGGGCTTACTCTTCTCAAGATTTGGTATTTTCCCTTTCTCAGTTAGATTTTGGATCTCGTGCCTTAACCTGATGCATTTATCCATGTTATGTCCTGGAGTTTGGTGAAATTCACAATAAGCATTTTCATCAAAATTGGTAGGCAATGAATTTGGAGGTGGACGAGGATCCAAAGGTTGGAGAAGTCCCCATGATTTAAGCTTGTCCAACACTTTTGACAGAGGCATAGTGAGCTTAGAAAATTTCCTTGGGGTCCTAACATTTGCTATGCCTATCTCTGACACCACGGGCTTGCTCCCTGACCTAGAAGACTTGTTTCCATTTCTCTGGTACCTAGTTTGTTTGAAGTTCTGAGCCTCTTTTCTTCATGTTGACGGCCCAGTTTTTTCAAAAACCGCCAACGGGTCGGCCCTAGCCCGGCTCATTTCGGAAAGCCGGGGAAGGTTACAAAATTATTTTCGATTTTAGGAAAACAGAGGCGATAAATCATTTTTGAATTGCGGTGCCGAACTAGTCGGTCTTAAAATCAATTTGAGTCGCTACCCATTTCGGGAACCGGTTTTTTAGAAAAAACCAAAATTTTATTTTGAAAATTTGACTCCGTTTTTTATTTTGGATAAGGTAAAATCCGAACCAGAAATTCTGAAGTAAGAGGGTAAGGTACGTTAGCCGAAATTTCATATCGACTAACGCCCGGATTTACCGGCCTCTGAAACCAATTTTAGTTTTCCGAAAATTCAAGTTAAGACTGTTATTTTGAAAAGCTGACTAGCGATGTCCCTAAACGGTGATAAAAGTCGTTTGTACAAACACATAACAGAAAGCGATAAATTGCGGAAATTAAATCGCAGAAAAATAAACAGCCCTTAGTTCTAATTATTCTTTCTCCGATTTTCGGAGAAAATAATTACAAACGGTTCCTAAAATTTACATTCTACCCGATTTAATCCCAAATTAAATCTCGGCGCCCAAAATTAACAATTAAAGGCAATTATGAAAAAAATTACCAGTTAGTCCCTGAAAGTTGTGAAAATTACAAAAAGGTCCCTGGATAGGGAAAATCGCTTTCTTGGCCCTCGGACATCCAAATATCACAAAACAACACAACAAATACGTGAAACACAACAATTAGGCAATTAAATGCAAAATATGCCAAATTACATTTTGGTCCTCATATTTTGCAAAATTTACAAAACAGCCCCAAAAGTAATTTTTATCACAAAATTAATCTCAAAAAAGTTTATAAACATACAAAACATGTCAAGTTGTCAATTTGGTTCAAAAGTGGTAAATTACAGTTTCGGTCCCCAAATTTTCGGAAAGTTACGTTTTTGCCCCAAATTTGCAAAATCTAACCAAACAGCCCTACATTCATGCCAAATCTATTACATAGTTGATTTAAACAAACAAAACAACATTTGGAAACAATTTCTGCACAATTACACATTTCATACCTATATTTTCCCAAAATTATGAAACTGCTCCTAACCTATATTTTAATCCCAATACCTAATCAGCATAACAATTCATCCCCATCAACAGATTTTGTCAATTGACACCCAACATGGAAACAGATTAAAATGTTTTGGATAAACAATTTTTGAATCATTCTTTTCTCTCTAAACAACATCTTAATGCAAATGGAATGTGATAATGAGATGTGACAATTCATTTCACCCCAAGCAACATGCAGCATGAATTGTTACAGTAAGAAGACCTCAGTCATATTGATACTCAGCAATTCCAACAACCTAATACAGAGGCAACAACAGTAGCATGTTTTATCAAGGCCTGGAATCTATGTAACAAAACAAACAACAATAGCAACATACCTATACATTGAATAGGAAACTGCAGTATAGGGTTGTAAGACCAAACACGGTTGTTAATGGACTGGCAAGAGCAGAAACACCAACATGCAATGAAGACTAAACAGCAATGCAGTGCAACCAGGCTTGTATGAGCCATTACAGAATAAACCCAATG
>CANUEY010129038.1:0-28834 GCA_948099555.1 Croton setiger
GTAGGTCTTTCTATATCATATAAGCCCGTAGGCCTCTCTGTAAAAACCCGTAGGTTTTTCCTAGTGAAATTTGCACACACTGGCTTCGATAATCACAACGCCTGTAATTATGTCCTGTGAAATGCATTTATGCAATATATACATTTCATAGCAATATTCTCATATAAACATATAGCCGGGTTTTCATACCGGTGAAAATATTATATATATAATTCTATCCAGATCAAACAACTCAACTGGCCGGATTTCAGTACCGGCTCAGGAACCACAAACAAATCAAATCATATAACACATATCTCTGGTTGACCGGGTTTCATAGGGTCCAAACAATTCAATATAGCAATATAAGCAATATCACAAAGCATATCTCTAAGTAAGTGGTTTAACACTTACCTTACTGCTGTGAGCTCGGTGGGGCCTCGGGCTGCTTACCCCGTGCCGCTCTCAAACTCGATGCTCCTATAATGTATAACATAGCAACCATGCTTAACAAATAAACTCTGGAACCCATATAAGCTATGATGCATGCTTTAATATTTAATTCTCTAATTTACTTGAGTTTTAATTTCAAACCAATTAATTTTCTATAATTTAAAACTCAATCTCTAAAAATCTCTGCTTTAAAATCATTTAATGTCAATATAAAAATAATTGACAATCTCTATTTAACATATAATAATTATAATTAAACACAATTATAATTATTAAAACCATTTATAACTTTAAATAAACTCTTTAACTCTTTAAAATAAATTCACAAATCAAAATCATTAATTAAACATTTAAATCTCTAATAAAAATATTTAAATCTCTAATTTCATACTTAAAACCTCAAAATAAATTTGTTACGTCAAAAACGGATTCAGAACGTCGAAATTAGGCTGGAAGGACTAAATTACAATTTATAAAAGTCTCTAGGTTAAAAATATAAACATTTATAAATTCAGGGGCCAATCTGTAATTCAAAATATTTGCAAAATTGCCCAAAAGAACTTAATTGAAATGCGGCAAAAACTTCAGGGGTCAAAATGAGATTTTACCAAACTGCAGGTGCTGGGCGCGCGTTTTTCCCCAAAACGCAGAGCTTCTCGCCGTTTCACTTAAAACACTTATTGCCTAAAACGCGCCTTCCCTCTGCGTTTTGGCCGCGTGTTCATGAACCAAAACGGCGTCCCCTCCTGCCATTTCGGTTATCTTCAACCTCCAGCAGCCTAACTCTCACCCGAAAACACAGACTCCCAAGCCTACTTCCAAGCAACCGTACGTCCTCCTCCGGCCACCTTCCGGCAAGCTAAACCTATCAATCTCTTCCCCTGCACACCTTTTATCGATTCATCGGAGCCAAATCTCCAAAAGATTTCTAGATTGAAAGATATAATGGCCTAAAGTTGGCTTCCCACACTGGTTTCTACCCAGAACTAGAATTTGCCTGTTTTTCTCCCAACTTCCGACAATCGTTACAACACCTCCGGCCGTTTTTCCGGTGAACTAAAACTATGAATCTCTTCTCCTAAACTTCCTCTACAAACCTATCAAAGCCAAATCTCCCCATGCACTCTCAAACACAAGTTACAAAGGCACAAAGTACCCTTCGTGAAACTATTCCTTAACCCAGAATTCTGCCTAAAAATTGTTTTTCCTTCCTTCCTTCGAAACCAGCCTTTCTCTACTTAATTTCTCACTTCTAATCAATTATAATTCATCCCAGGAACGTTTTAACAAATCAAATCACAAGTTACACATCAATTTCCTATTTTTTTCTCTTTCTCTCTCACTTTTCTCTTTCTTTTTCCTTTTTCCTTTCCTTCTCACGTTTCTTACCTCTTCTCTCTAACCCCTGCAGCAACTAAGACCCCTTTTCCACCTCTTCACTCACTCACTAGACGTGCCAACAACAGATTACAGCCATCAGCTGCTTGTTTCACTTCATTTTACACAATTATCAACTTAAACACTTTTAACAACTTAATATGTAAGCAACCTTATATTTACTTTCTCCAATTCATACTTTCTCACATTTCAATCTCTAAACATGTCCAGCACCAGCTTAAAAATTGTTTTCGGTGTCAAAATAAATAGTACAACACGTGTATGAAATTTTGTAAAAATCGGAATCCGAAAATTTATCGCGGTTCAATCGATGCCCTAAACCAAACCGAAACCTCGACGATTTTTACGGAACCGTAACCGTATGACGTCGTTGTATAATTTTGGTTCCAAAACTCTTTAAATCATGTATGTAAACATATAAAATCATATCAAATTCATTTACTTTAAAATATTGCGCGTTTTCGATAATTTTCGATCGCGCGAGCCAAAAATCCTAATTGGCTCCGTTTATGTTTTTCGACGATAAACGAACTTAAAACCACTTTTGCTAATCACTACCCAAATCATATATTTCATGTAAATGTCATATATCATGTCATACTCTGATGCATTTAAATAAAAATGCATAAAATGCATGAAATGACGTCAAAAAAGACGTATGCTTTTGGTTGGGGGTCTCACACCTTATTTGTTAAATCAGCTAATCAAAGTTTTACTGCCTTACTAGTATATGTTAATGATATAATACTAGTTGGGAATGATAAACTGGAAATAATTAAGGTCAAGGCAGCCAAGGATGGCAAGTTCAAGATTAAAGACTTGGGTCAATTAAAGTTTTTCTTAGGACTGGAGATTGCTAGGTTTTCAAAAGGGTTATATATTTGTCAAATGAAGTACACCCTAGAGCTATTGGGAGACAATGGACTTTTAGGTGCAAAGCCTTGCTCTACACCTATGGATTACAATATGAAATTGACAAAAGAAGGAGAATACTTACTGACTCATGTGTCTTCCTACAGAAAGCTAGTGGGTCAGCTCTTATATCTCACTACTATAAGACCTGATATCACATATTTAGTGAACACCTTAAGTCAATTTTTATCAAATCTTACTACTCTCCATCTTCAGGCCTTACATAGATACTTAAGTATTTGAAACAAATTCCTGACATAGGATTTTTTTTCAACAACAGTAAAGCCAATTCTAAAAGCATTTAGTGATTCAGATTGGGCTGGCTGCCTAGATACAAGAAAATCAATTATAGGATATGCTATGTAACTTGGTGATTCTTTGATCAATTGGCATTCCAAGAAAGAATCAATAGTGTCTCATTACTCATCTGAAGCTGAATATAGAGTCTTGGTTGTGATAGCTTGTGAAATTCAGTGGATTGCTTATCTTCTTCAAAACCTTAAGCATCCATTACTGCATCCTATGAACTTGTATTGTGATAATCAGTCTGCAATCTATTTGTTAGCAAATCTCACGTTCTATCAAAGATCCAAACATGTGGAAATAGATTGTCATTATATTCGAGAAAAAATTGTTGAAGGTTTAGTTCATTTGCTTCCTATTCACATAGATCTTCAATTAGCGAATTTCTACACTAAGTCTCTTTCTCCAGCACGGTTCAAGTTTCTTCTTTCCGAACTTAGCCTTTTAGACATTCATGGCTAAGTTTGAGGAGGGCTACTTTAGAATATGGAAGATGTGGCATGGAAGGCATGAAAAACAAAGGTAAACAGAGTATGAAAGAAAGCTTCTCCAATGGTTTGAATTTGAAGAGGAACGTTGCTACATACATATGTAAGTAACATGTGAGGACTTAAGAGGGACAGCGAGATTTTGAAGAAATAATAATCTATTCAATAAGCAACGGCATCGTTTTGAAGTAGCAAAAGTTTGTTTGGGTGATCATATGAAGTTATAGCACATGTAAATATATAGGTGCAGAAGAACAAATTTTTGCAGTTAGTTTTTGCAGTTTTGATTCTTTTAAAGTCTTCCAATTCTTTCTCTTTGTAATAAAGATTTGAGTGGTTGTTTCTTGTTTTCCTTGAATTTTCTTGCTGTTATTGAGGGTGTACAATTATCATATATCACCAAACTCAAATCGGCAAAATGAACCACATGCCAATAATCAATCCGATACTGAGTTGAATATTGGGTCAATTTTTGAATCAATTCAATTCATTATGACTTGTAATTTCTCATTGGTAGAATGCAACATTAATAATAAAATAAATTTTAAAAGATTCAATTAAAATAAAATTATATCACTCGTTATATACTTATTTTTATAATACTTTCCAATTTTAATTTTTTAATAAAAAATTACCCCTAATTTCAATCTTGTATTATTTCAAAGTAAAAGAAATAATAATAATTCAATAAATATAAATTAAAATTATATTTACATGTTATTATCCATTTTTTCGCAAATGTTAAAGACTATTTTCAATTGTACCTTATTTATAATATTTTTACATTTTAATTTTTATACTTTTATAAACAATAAATTATAAATGAATTTTAAAATACTAATTATATAATTATGTAACTATAAACATGAGAAATTTATTCTTGAATTATAATGAAAATACATTTTTTTTAAAAAAAATAATAGAAATTTCATAACTAATTTAATAAATTGTTCAGATGGTTAATTATATTTTTTAATATATGAGATGGTTAATTACTTAACAATATGAATTTAGTTTAGTTAGATTAATAACAACTTATTAAATAGAAATCGAATAGAAGAAGATGAATAGTCTTATAAAATGAACTCAAAATTATATAAAAAAATAATAATAAAACGATGCCTAAGCTTTTAATTTTTACCATTGTGTCATGTCAACCTTTTTCCTTTAACTTTTATAGATAGATAAATGAGTTAAAATCCAGTTAGTTTGGATGACGTAATTCTCACATATTTATTAATACTTATGAGTTGGTCAAATCTTATTTTACTCAAATTTACAATTATAAAAAATCTCCGAGTAAAAAAAAAGCTGCAATTTGCTGTTTATTTTTTAGAAGCAATTTGAATTGAGTAGATCACGAGAGCTTTGGTCGAACCGAAAGCTCAAGAATTTGGTCTGATCAACCCAGAATGCTCCGTCTCATTATTTAGTGGTCCATGCCATATAAGTGGAAATCAAATGTAAGCCACTCACCATTATCAAAATGAGCACTGTGAATCTGAAACCTTCAAACTTCTCTCAGTATATAACGGGTAATCATTGCACCAGGTCCTTTTTTTTTCTTCTTTTAACACTAAATCTATATTATAAATTACAAATTACAAATTTTGTAATATAAAATCAAAGTTTACAAACTAAAACTGAAATTAATGTTAGATCTCAATAGTCAAACACGTAATTTGGAAGAAAAACAAAATCAAATTTGTTGACTTTGAAAGGAGTCTCAATGCGATATATATATATTTTTTTAAAACTAATTGACCTTAAATTTTAGATCAAATTTAATAGATATCAGTTTTAAAAAAATAAATTGATTCATTTATGCTGATTATTAAAAAAATTGGAATCATAAAAATGTATACAAAATGAAAATAATGAAGCATGCATGTAGTGGTAGAGTGAAGAGTGGGTTAAGCAAACAAAGGAAGAAGAGAGCAGTGAGTGAAGAGACAATATCTGTAAAAGCATAAAAAAAGATTTTATAAGATGAAGAATCACATGCCTTCTCATCAGAACCTTCCCCCCTTTTTTTTTAAATAAAAATACTCCTCTGCCTCTCATGCCTGTAATCATGTTTCACACGTAGGTTCTTTTTTGCCCCAAACCCATGCAACTAACTTCCCTTCCGTCTCCAACCTAACCTCTTCTTTTACTGTTTCTAGAATGTAATGTCCATTACAAATTTACTGTTCAGTAGGGTGAGAAGGGGCTTCTCAATATTTAATACTACAAGAAACAAGCTTAAAGTTGATACCCTAGAAAGAAAAGTCCTCTTATTGCCCCACAACCCCATCAACAAGAAGGAATAGTCAAGAAAGCTAAAGAGAAGAAGATGCTGTCAATCACCTTATAAAGATATGACGGTTACGAGCCTCTTAAATTTTCTAAGCCACCCTACCATTACTTATTAATTCCCTTATTGCATTGCAGCTTATATCTGAATAATTGAAACAGCTGAAATAGAAGACTATATTAATAAGCATTCAATACTTGATAAATAGTTTGATAATTGCAGTTCTCACTAAACCTGTCTTTTCATTAGATTCAGTAAATTTCCATTTTCTTCAATACCCAAAAAAACAACTTTTACATCAATTAAGAAATCATAAAAAGAGAATAAAGAAACCCACAAACAACCTAGGAATCAGCATTAAACTCATCTTATACTTAGCAGCTTCCCTTTTACGCTGCCATAGCTATATGCATCAACACAAAAAGCATCTTTCAGAACTATAAAAAGGTTAATGTTTCTGCTTGTTTTAGAACTTCACCACCTTCCTCAAGGCATGGAAGGTAAACTAAAAACTAACCTCCATTTGCTCATCCCTATCTGGAAAATCGAGCTCCAACTCCTTAGTTGGATTCTGTATTGAGAGTATAAAAATTCGTTCAGGCTAATATGTTTGAACCTGTGAATGATTATGCTCTATTTACAGATTTAACAGAGGCATATATCTCAAAGTCCAAAAAAATGACTTCAAGTTCTACTTTGCAAATTCTAATGGGTTAGCCAAATTAAAACTAGCTGCTGCTATAAACAATTTGCCCTAATTTAAATCCTACCCTGTGTTAGACTCAGACCTCCATCTTCCATATCATGTTATCTATGCTGGTATCATGGTGTTTTTCTAGTGCTGCAACTTTTGCCCGATGAGATGCAAGGGCCGGTGCGCCCTTTCCTCTTTCATCTTGAGGGAGCTCGCAAGCTTCGCTGATGGATGCAGATCGCAGGTCTGCTGGAGGGATAAAACAGTCCACTGAAAGGCCCGGAACATTGAATGCTACCTCTTCAATATTCCAAGCTTCCTCCATCTTTGTCTTGGTATGGCTCATTGCTACCTCACCAAACCTGTAGAGGGTCACCACAGATCGACCAGAGTGAGCAATCATGATCCCTTCAACAGGCCTGTAATCATCGAGGAATGAATTGATTGTGGTTTCCCAGTAAACTGCATCTCCACCATTGGATTGAATGCGGGTGAGGTGTGAATCCTCCATGTGAACAAGAAGACCTGTCTTTTGGCTGAAGTAGCCAAACATAACATGCCTTATGATCTCTGCAGGGCCTTCACTCCTAGCCTTAAGTGTTTGAGGATCAGCACATAGCTTTAGTATAAAGCAGTCTTCACCATTAACCTTCTTCTCTCCTATGCACCTTGCATCAGCAAACATGCTAGCTGTGGTTCTTGGATCAAGACCCTGAAAAAAGGGACAAAAACAGAACCATGTAAAGAACAATTAAAAAATTAAAGATAAAATAAAATTAAGTATATAAAAGCAGACGACAGAATAAATGCACAAAGCTTCACCTGAAGTGCTCGTCGCAATGGTCTAACTGGGCCTTTTGCAGTATGGGCACCAAGCCAAGGGGTGTGCCTCCAAACAAGTTTGCCATTGCAGCCAGCATGAACCTTACTACCCCCAACAGCAAGCTCAACATACCACATGTCAGGATTCATCTGCCAAAGCACGAACCCACCTGATTCAGCACTCCGAGAACCATTCCTGTTCTTCACTACCCTCGTGGGTGTTTCAAATTCTGAAGCTATCATCCTGACCTTCCCCATTGCATATGCATTTCTGATAGAGTTCTGCAGCTTCTGCCCACCAGAAGCTGCTGTGTATTGCTGCAATATGTACTGCGCAGAGGAAGTTTCCTGCAATAACAAACTTCATTTCGTCAAGAAAACACAACATTTTTACTGGTTAATTTTTTTTTACTGAAATTTTAGTTACAGTTTATTTTCAGTACGACATGGTTACAGAACAGCGAATTCTGTCCTCATTCGTATAAAAGCCAAACTTCAATTCTGCCAGCTAACAACCCATTTCAAACTACTAAGCATACAATCAATTGCTTCTGTTCTGTGAATTTCTAATCCATTTACAACCATAGAAAAACAAATCAAAGCATTTAATCTCCGATCTCTAATTAATTTGGACAAGAATTTTACTCAGGAACCAGACCGTGTATTTCTTTCTAATTTCACTCCATTTTCTCACCAACCAAACAGTAAATTTTAAAAAAAGAAAAGTAAATAATCCCATCAATGAAAGATTCTTAAAACATAATCATTCTTAGGCATCCAATGACTAAGAAATCGCCTTTTTGAAAAAAAAAAAAACTATGAAAAAGTTGAAAATTCTATAAAACTAACAAAACTACCAAAATGAAAAATGAAATCTATAAAACTACCTCTGCTTAATCAAAATCCAACCCAAACTCTCAAATAAATTGATTAATGCAGGTAAAACAAACTTTAAATGAAAACAAATTTCATAAAAAAATGAGAAAGGGTTATTTTCGCTAAAAAAAATCTAATGAAACCCATTTTTCCTCCATTAGTAAAACTCTTAAAACTCATAATTTTAGAGAATATAAATGCATTGAAAGGGGGAAAAGTTTACAATGGGAGTGTCTTTGATACTGAGGTGAGGCAGAGGGTCCATGGCGCTAACATGTAACGGAGCTAACGGAGCACCCATCACTCCAAGAAGCAATCTCAGATCAGACCTTCTATATGCCACACTAGTAACTGACGGAGTCCTCGTCAACTGCCCTTTCATCCACTGGCCAAGACCCGACCCGACCCGCTTAGACTCCCCGCCGTCTACTCCGCCATCCGGATCCGGACCCTCAATCAACGGCGTTAAAGTCTCTCCGACTACCGGCCTCAAGCTCCCTGATCTCATAGCCAGAGGCTCGGGATGTGCGGCGTAAGGAATACAATGACTGTTGCTATAACTGCTCTTCTTTCGTCGGAGAAGACCAGATATTGGCGAAGCGGTTCGGGCGGGACTATTAGAGCGTGAACGAGAGCGAGAGGGAGAAAGGCCGCGAACTACTTCTTCTTTGAGAGTGGCGAAAAACCCCTGTTTCTTCTCCATTACTTGTCGTATGAAAATGGCCAAAAAAACCAAAGAAAGAAAAGGAAAATGAAAAAGGGATTAAGAGAATGATAGACTTAGAAGAGAATGTGAAAAGAAAATGGAAGAGAAGATGCAAGATTTCTTCATAGAGGAAGAAGGAAATGGGTTTCAAGTAGGACTGTGTTAAAAGACTGCGAATGAGCTTTTTTGAGTGAGAAAAGAAAGAGAAATAGTGATCTGTGAGGACGAAATGGGAACGCAGTGATATAGTGGGAAAATAGAGAGAGAATATATATAGTATATATATATATTTTTTTTATTGTACTTTTCAATAGTAAAAATAATTTTTTTTTATTTTAAATTCTGGTAGGTCTTTCGTTATTTCTATAACTGTTAAGTTTTACTAATTTCGAAATTTAAATGGATTTCTGTGTTTCCATGAATTGGATAAAATGGTTAGAGTAATTTTTTCATTCAAATTTTAAAATATATTTTTCTTTTTTCTAAAAATAATATGTAATTTAGATTATTTTGTTATCAATAAAATTTAAAGTTTGAATATTCAGCAAGTTGTGGTTACATATTGCTGTGCTCATCTTATTTGAGATTTTGTATTCGGAAGTTTTTTGGATTTTTAAAATCTAAAATGCATAGATATAATAAAATCCATTCAAAGATGGTTGATTACATAAATTTTAAATTCTATAGTTTGTTTAAAATAATAAAATGCATGAAATTTAAATATATTATTCAAATTATCATATTTTAACAATAATAAAATGATAGAATTAGTAAAATTTCACCTTTTATATAAGTTTCTTTTATCTTACATGAATCATTTAAATTAATTTTTTTTTTTTAAATCATCTTAAATTGATTGAATTCTTTTTTGGCAAAAATTGAATTTTATTTTATCACTTCAATATATACATCTTTTATATATATATATATATATATATATATATATATATATATATATATATATATATATATAAACTCTTTATAAAATCTTATGCGAATCTTGACATAATTATTTATAATAATTAATTTATTTCTATATAAATATTTATGGTATTTAATTAATTAAATTTAAATTATATTTTAATATGAAATTTGTTTGATATAACTGTTTAATTTACGGTGACGTAAATATTTAGAGTGATAAATATAAATCAATAAAAGAAAGATTAATTGATTGTTTAGTTAATTAAATATTAAAAATAGTAGTAGTAAAAATAATTATATATATATATATATATATAGAGAGAGAGAGAGAGAGAGTATATGTATATAAATAGTAATAGAAATGGAGTAAATATATATATGTACAAAAACAAAGATAAGAAGAATAAAAGGGAAAAATAAGGTGGAAAAGAGGATGAAGAAAGAAAACAAAATTTTGAGTTAAAGATTGGGAATAAAAGTAAAGGAACAGAAGGAAAAAACAAGGAAAAAAAGAAACAGTAGGCAAAAGCAAGAGAAAGAAACAGAAAACAGAGGAAAAAGAAAAAGAAAGAAAGAAGAGAAAGGAAAAAGAAGAGATGAGAGAGAGGTTTAGATGTTTGTTAACATTTGAGGAAGCATAGGAAAGAAAGAGGAAATGTACCTGAGTGAAATGAAGGAGAAGAAAGAGAGAAAACAAAAGTGGAACAGAATAAGGGAAGAAGAAAATAGAAAGAAAAAAAGAAAGGAAAAGAGAGAAACCACCGTGTATGGGAAGTTCAGGCCGTCGAGGAAGGGTCTGCCAGAGCTGGGTGAGCCGCCGGTGTCGAAAGGAGGCTAAAAAAAGGGGGAAAACAGGCTGAAATGCAAGGTTATTGTTCACATGAACGGTAAACCTAGTTACAGGGAACGCGAGGAAGAAGACGATCAAAACGGCAACATAGTCTACATTTTGAGGTATTTTTCACTCAGAATACCTGAATTTTATAAAATTACAAATTGGTCCCTAAAGTTTTAAGTTTATTCTATTAGGTCCCTCTAAAAACTTTGAATTCTTTTTAGTTTAGTCCATCTAGATTATTAACTTCTGTAAATTATAATTTGGTCCTTGTAGTTTTGGAATGCATGCAATTGGGTCCTTCAAAACTTTGAATGCTTTTCAATTAGGTCCATCTGCCTAATTGATTTGTAAATATCGTAAATTGACCTCTGAACTCATTGCTGGACTTTAATTGAATCCCTGGAAAATTTATAACTTATGCAATTAAGTCCTTTTGAGTTTAATTTAGAATTTATTTTATAAATTGAGCTAAATTATCAATTAATTAAACTAAATTATGATAAATTTTGTCAAATGTAATTAATATATGATAAATTGAGCTTAATATGAAATACGAATAACCTAATTAAATATTTCAAATATAATAAATATATGTTAGAAGTCAAATTTTAAACGAAATAAAAATATTTTAAAAATATTATTAATATGATAAAAAGAGAATAAATATAAAATCATGCATTTCATTTCATATAAAAATATAAATGAGGAAATTAAATATTAATATTGAATTATATAGGATCATCGAATATAAGAGGAGAGCGAAAGAAGCAACTCGAGTGTAACAACCTATTACCTATATGCGTCATTAAAACATGCCATTTTTTATCATACATATGACATACTATATATCATCTTGGCTACAACCCATGTACCAGATATAACAAGCCACAATTACAATTTTAGAAATTAAACACCTATATGCAACTAATAATAATTACCATGCACATAACATACCATAAATTATTCACTATAATTTTTAAACTGACTATTGCATGTCTTATTAATAATTTACATGTCATATAACATAAATCTATATGACATAATTAAGCGAAAGATGCAATGCGAGGGAGAAAGATCTTAGGCTTCAGCTGACTGACCCGAGCAGAAAGAATGTAGAACTGATGCTATCAGTCGCTAGACAAAACCTGAAATCATAGAATTGCAATTTGATGAGTTGCATACTCAGCAAGTATAAACTAAACAACATAAAAAAAAGTAGCAAATTCACAAATCAAATTTATACACCAAACATGTCGATGACAAGTTTATTTCATATAATTTTGTTTACTTTGAGAGTTGTAACCAATTTTTAACCACTAATTCCATATAATTTTATAATAACAAAAACATATAACAATATACAAATATCTTTGACATAGGATTCCGTTTATTCTATAAGTCGTAGCTACTATAACCAAAGATACTTTACAATTCCATATAGCAATTACAATTTGGTTGACCAGTAACAAATTCTGTATATAAGACCGAAAATTCATCGGACTCAAATAAATCAATTTAATTTGATATTACAATCAATACCTCATAACAACAGTCAAAACATAACCATATGCAATGCAAATGTGATATGATTCCATTTAATTTCGCTGTGATCTATCAAGCCAAGTACTGCGTCTGGGAATTTCACATAGCATGTGACAATTACTAGCCAGTAACACTAAACCTAAATTTTTCATCGGTCAATCAGAAATACTAGAATTGAATGATTCATAGGTCATTTCATATTCATATATTGACCCGTAGGTCCATTCATAGCCATATATTGACCTGAAGGTCCATCCGTAGCAATATGTTGACCCGAAGGTCCATCTGTCAATTCATATAGAAACCTGTAGGTTTCTTTCGTGAAATTTGTAAATACTGGTCATGATGATCAGAACAGCCTTAATTAGGTACTGTAAGAATGCACTTGCATGACATATAAACATTTATCACAATATTTCATATAATCCAATGACCGGGCTTCAATACCGGTCCAAACAGTATATACATCCAATAGCAAATCTCAATAAGTCAATGGGTCGAATTTTAATACCGACTCAATGACCAAATCACATTATTCAATATCAAATGAATCCAAATGACCAGGCTTCATTACCGGTCCAAACAGTTCAAATATTATATATTCAAAGCAAATAAGTCAATTGATCGGGCTTCAGTACCGATCCAAATAGTTCAATTATCATATATAATCAATATTATTATTTCATAAATATATCAATTCACAAACAAAACCAGTAATTTTACACTTACCGCAAAGCTGTGAGCTAAGTCGGGTCTCAGGTTGTTTACCCCGTCCCCCTCTAACACTCGATGCTCTTATATTATATAACATAGCAAATATTCAAATTATCATATTAACAATTCACAAATGATTTGATGCATAATTAAACGTTTATTTCTTTTTAATTAACTTGATTTCATAACAAATTAATCTTATTTCCTTTGAATTCTAACTTAAAACATATATTTTCCATATTAAAAACACTTAAAATTACCATATAAATTATTTTCCAAACTTAATTTATCAAATATTAATCATATTTAACAACATCTATAATTATCAAACTCATTTTATTAGCCAATTAGTCCAAACAATAAAAATAAATTCAATTTAAATAAAAAGTGACTCAATTGAACAGTTTTCCAAAGTTTTCTGAGCTTAATTGAAGTCTGGCAGCAAATTCTGAGGTTAAATTATAGTTTTTAGAACTTAATTTGGGCGGAGGGACTAAATTGCAAAGGTTTTAAACTTTCCAAGGGCATAATTGAAATGCGGTAGTAAGTTTAGGGGCCAAAATATAATTTTCTAAATTCAATTTAGGTGGAAGGACCTATTTGAAAATGCGCCTGAACTTCAGGGGCTAAAATGTAATATGTCGGGAATTAAATTTGCAGGAATAAATTGAAAACAATTAAAACTTTTGCTGGAAGGAATAAATTGCATTAAATTATAAACTTTAGGGTCAAAATATAATTTTACCAAATTCGGGTACCCAGAGGGTAAAATTCACCAAAACGCAGCACCTGCTGCCGTTTTGGTCGTCTTCTACCTCCAGCCTTCTCCTTCGCGGCCACTGTTCACAGTGGCGAAACCAAAGTTTTCCAACGGCTGCTCCGCCTCCTCCGGCCACCTCTAAACCCCCGAAAACTTACCAGACCTGAGCACCACCCTTCCTAGAGGCCAGGGACCCTCCATGCACGGTGGTTCCCTCTCTTTTTCTCTCTTTTCTTTCTCTTTCTTTCCTCTGCCCTATTTTCTGTTCCAACTGTTTCCTTCTTTTTTTCTCTCATTCTAGCACCTTTCTTTCTCTTTTCTGCTTCTCTGTTGTTCCTAAAGAACCAACTGAGCTCACTTGTTTTCTCTTCTTCTTCTTTTTCTTTTCTTTTTTCTCCTTCTTTCCTTCTCTCTATTTTCTGGATTTTCTTTCTGTTCCCGTTCCCTTCTTTACTGTTTTCTCTCCTCTTTTACTTGCTTTATGTCTCTGGCTCTCTTCTAACCACAACCAAGTACTAATGTTAATTTATTCTTTTGTTTTCTTTCTCACAACTTTCCACCTCATTCTTACATAGAGAGGCCCTATGCTTTAGCTAACCGACCTGTGAAAATAAGTGTGAAGTGCTACACTTCACGCTATGATCTAGTCTGACAGTTGCAGTCAAGAACCTAAAACATAAATTATGATTTGGTTGAGTCGCATACTCAACAAGTATAAATTACTATAAATTAAATCTGCAATATCAGCAATTTTACAACAATAATTAATAACATAAATATGCATGTGCTTATGTCATATGATTCCATTTAATTTAGTTATGACTCATCTATCCAAGTACTGCCCCAAGAATTCATATATCATATAACATATGGCTGGCTAGTATCAAGTTCCTATATGAACTGAAGGTCCATTTGTAAAATCATATATTGACCCGTAGGTCCTACTTCTAAAATCATATAATGATCTATGGGTTCCGCCTCTAAAATTTTGCAAAAACAATGTCAAGATGGCCACAACTCCCTGTATAAATGCTTTTTCATGAAATCTATATAATCATATGTATCATCATTTCAATTTTAATATAGTCAATTGATCAGATTTATATACCGATCCAATAAATAATCAATATCTCAAGTAGTCAATTAATCAATATCTTCAAATAGTGGATCATTCTATAAATCAATTAACATTCACAAATAACAAATCATTTCAATTATCATTTCTAAAGTTTATACTTACCACAAAATCAGAAATGCAAATCAAACCTCAGTGTGACATCCCTGACCTAAATCATATATCATACATGTCGTCATTTTTTAAACATAACACATTTTTACAATTTTATCGTAAAAGTAATATTAATTAGAGATTTCTTACATGCTAAGAATTAAATAAATGTGAATATTATAAGAGATTAAGTTAAAATATTTGAATAAAATAAGTTTTTAAGACTGTTTTACAGTCGGTTCACATAAACGAAGGTACGTCTAGGGTTTTCCTTGTCGCGACCGATAAAGCGTCGGTAGTGCGAATAATTTAAAAGAAAATTGTGTTTCAATTAAATGAATTGAAAATTAAATTTAATAAAGGTATATATTTGTTTTGGAAATTGTATTTTTACGACGTCGTCGTAAATTTTCAGTTCTACCAGCATTGCCGAGGTGCCGGAGTCGATAACGAGTACCAATTGGGCCACGAGTATTTCGAACTCGATTATGTTAAATTGTTAATACTAATAATGATAATATAAAAAAAATGATGAAGGATGAATATTTGGAAGAAAATAAAGTGTGAATTCCCGGGGCAGTACTTGAATAGATGAGTCACAACTAAATTAAATGGAATCATATGGCATAAGCGCATGCATATTTATGTTATTAATTATTGTTGTGAAATTGCTGATATTGCAGATTTAACTTATAGTAGTTTATATTTGTTGAGTATGCGACTCAACCAAATCATAATTTATGTTTTAGGTTCTTGACTACAACTATCAGACTAAGTCATAGCGTGAAATATAGCACTTCACACTTGATTTTCACAGGTCGGTTAGCTAAAGCATAGGGTCTCTCTTTCTCTTTGTTGCATCCACATGTATAGATGTTTTTAATAGGTTTATATTAAATAATGTATAATTATGACACTGTGAATTATATTTTTTATGGATGTATATGTTATATAATATAAAGTAGAACATGTGACAACTATTGTATATTATAGTAAATGATGGGTGACGTTATATATATATAAGAGTGCATACCAATTGAGTCTTCAAACTGTTGTATTGCTATTTTAAACCTCTTAAAAATCTAAAAACTTGATCATTCTCCATTTATACCTTCACTTTGTTAACAGCTCCTCATCAATATGCAGTTCTGCATACACAAGTAGGTAGAGGTCTTAGAATCATGAGTTCATCCCATAGTATCTTCATCTGTTTAAAATATGTTGATACCTTCACTTTGTTAATTGCTCCTCTTCTCCTGTGCGAAAGTGGAATTGGAATTGTTTACTTCCATAGAACTTGTTTTTTAGAAATCAAACATTCAATTATTCTTACTTCCCGAAAAATTCAACTTTTCAAGTTTACTTACCCCAGCTAAACTATACCTGAAAATGTGTGATATTTAATTTTTATTTTTTGATTATTTATTATATAAATTAATATTTGTTACTCTCTTAATAATTAATGTTTTTAAGAATAATATTTAACATTTTTATTAAACTAATATAAAATGTGAAAAAAATCCAATTATAATAAAAAATAGATATTAAGTTATTCAATGGTTAATAAATAAATAATGAATATGAAACTGTGAATGTGATTTTATAAATAATAACTATTAAAATTTTAAATTGTGCATCATTTTTGGTTTAACTTTTTATATGAGTAAGTATGTGATTTTTCAAATGCTTATGTAGTAATGTAATTGAGATTTGGGAGAAGTAAATAAATGGCAGATTATGAAATATAATGGTTAGTAAAATAGCATATTATTTTAAAAATTCATTAAATAGTAGATTTTAAAATATGTATTTTTTATAATTTAAAATTACCATTCCTATATAAATATTAAATTTATATACTAATTATTATATAAATAAGTATATAAATAAAACAAATTGTATATAAAAATTGATATTTATATACTAGTAATTATATAAATAATGGTTTTATATACTGACCACCATATAAATCACAATAAGCATATATTAACATTTATTAAATTATTTATATGTTTAAATTTAATTATTAATGGTAGCAACAGTATAAAAAAAATAAATATGTAAACAACGGATATGTATCGATATTTATATATTAGTCACTATATAAATAATGGTTTTATATATTAACTAATATGTAAATCATACGCATACGAACATAAGTAAAATAAGGTGTTATATACTGGTCACTATATAAATAATGGTTTTATACATTGATCATTATATAAATTTTCATTTTTTTCACAAAGTCTTTCCATGGTGAAAGAATCTTTTAACTTTTTTTTATCATAAATAATGTAAGGTTTTGATGAAAAGAGTCCGAATATGACCTCAAATCCGTCATTTAACCACTGTAAATTGATGAAAAATAAAAAAAAAAATCGGATATCATATTAAAACGGATTGTCGAAAAATTATGGTCATATCCATCAAATTAAACATAAAATCGAAAAGGGAAGAGAGAGAAGTTAGTTGATAGTGCCGAAATCCCCAATTGGTTGCATGGACGGTGGCGGCGGTAGATTGAAGTTCACCGCAGTGCCAAATTATTTTTAGAAAAAAAAAATTATCAAACAACCAAATTATAGTTAGTTACCAATCAGGCATTATCTCAACCAAATGCCATCTTAATTTTTTTTTTGTTAGGTTATAAATTAGTTTTTGCATTTTTAATTGGGTCTGTAACTAGAAATCTGATCTTGTGATAGCTTCGTCTAAACAAGATTTTGCGTCTTTTTGACTATTTCATGCACTTTGACGGTTCTTTTTCTTTTCTTTTCATCCTTTGACAGTTCATTAAGCAGCTTTGTTGTTAGATTGTAATGGTTTGTGATTTGGAGATAATTTTGCATGTGTGGCACGTGGGGTCCACTTGGTATATAATCTAGATGCCTCAATTAATTCAGATTCTCATACTGCATAATTCTATTATTCATAATACCATAGTTTAAAAATTTAGGTATTGCATAGATTTATAAAATGATCACCATTTCAATCTAATTTCTCTATTCACACATATAATAATTCCACTCTTTTGCCGACAAATACATTCCAAAACAAAAGGGAAGAAATATTATTTTTAGGTTTTTAAATTTTGGCCTAATATTTTTTAGGAGGGATAATTATGATTGGGTTCCTGAGATTTGGCCTAAAAAATTCGTAGGTCCTTCTATTTTGAAAATTGTATCAACGGGTCCATAACTTTTAAAATAATAGACTCTCAGGTCCTTCCGTCCAGAAACGACGTTAGTCAACGGAAAAGTCAACTATAAACTGGGGCTTGAGACTTTTAACTTGCTAAATCACATGATAACCAACTACGCCAGAACACCTTTAATGTGTTAAATTGATGTGATAATATTTTATTGTGTAAAGCACAACCATTCACCTTTTATCACTATAGCAATTATCTATTATTTCAATTAAGATTTTATTAAATAATAACATATTTATTTTTTTATCATCCTAGACAAGTTTTAAGGTTAGAAGGGAAAGTTTAACTTTTCCGAAAAATTAAAAAGAGTTTACAGAAAATTTAGTGTTTACTTGGAGAAATTAACAAAAATTAAAAAACTCATACTTTTTATTTGGATAAATTAACAAAAATTAGAAAACTTATATTTCTAATTTAAAGAAATGAAATATTTATTGTGGGACCCGATGATAAAATTTTCAAGATAGAAGGACCTTAGAGTACATTAGGCCAAACCTCAGGGACCCCCGATGATACAATTTCCAAGATAGAGGGACCCTAGAGTACATTAAACCAAACCTCAGAGACCCAAAAATAATTACCCCTAAAAAATATGAGTTTTCTAATTTTTTTGTTAATTTATTCAAATAAAAAGTATGAGTTTTCTAATTTTTGTTAATTTCTCCAAATAAAAACTAAATTTTCTGTAAACTCTTTTTAATTTTTCGGAAAAGTTAAACTTTCCCTTCTAATCTTAAGACTTGTCTAGGATGATAAAAAAATAAATATGTAATTATTTAATAAAATCTTAATTGAAGTAATAAATAATTGCTATAGTGATAAAAGGTGAATGGTTGTGCCTTACACAATAAAATATTATCACATCAATCTAACACACTAAAGGTGTTGTGGTGTAGTTGGTTATCATGTGGTTTAGCAAGTTGGAGGTCTTAAGTTTGAACTTCAGTTTGGTTGTTTTTTATTTTTATAGTGAGTGGGACCCACAGGTTTGATTTAATAATTAGGATGATCTGATTCAAATAAACTATGGTTCGATTCAAATAAACCAAAGGGTAGTTTTGTCATTTTGAAAAAAAATCGTTGACTTTTCCGTTGACTAATGTCGTTTCTGGACGGAAGAACCTGAGAGTCTATTATTTCAAAAGTTAGGGACCCGTTGATACAATTTCCAAAATAGAAGGACCTACGAGTCTTTTAGGCCAAATCTCAGGGACCCAATCGTAATTACCCCTTTTTAGGAACTCCAATCCAAATAAACCAGTTTTAAGCTCCTCCAATTTTTAAGTCATTAGAATCTCATGTCCTTCTATCCAATTCAAATAAAAACTCTTATTCCTCGTAACATTTCTATGGTTTTGATAATATGCAAATCCAACTGTTTTTATATTTTGTATTGATTTTGTGTTATTTGTGCTTAAAAATGTAGTTTTACTTGATTTATTTTTTTTTGTACTAGGAAAAATTGGATTTGGTTTGAATAGAGCAAAAAGGAACATAATTGAAGTGTTTTGAAGCAAGATTGAAGCTGTTGGATTTTCGGAATGCTAAAGCAAGACAGTCTGGTCCTTAGTCTTGGGCGAGACTAAGCAAGAAACGAGAGAAGCAATCTGTTTCAAGTAGCTGGCTGGCTCGCAACGTTTTGATGATGATTTATGCTCGTTTTAGAGTTTGGACGGCTAATATATCATTAATTTTAGTGAGTCTTTTTATTATATTAGTTGATCTCACCTTTTGGAAGCATTTAAGTCAATTTTAGGATTTTTTATACACACTTGCCATCAGAAGGGGAATGACGGGATTGCAGGATTGAAGAGCCTATTTCGCAACAGGTTTTCATCTTTTCATCATGTTTTCTATTATAGTCATGCGTGGCTAATTACTTTTGTTCAATTAAGACTAAAACCAAGGTACAAGTTTGAGTTCTATTGTGAGATTATTGAATTTAATTGAATTTCTTAATTTATGTTGCATTTATATTCTTTCTATGATTTATTGAGAAAATATATCCTCTAGCGAAATTCTATTAAATGAATTAACAGGACCCGTTGCTTATTTGATAACAATTTTCAACTATTCGATAGAATCAAATCCGTAATTGTTTGGTTAGATCGATACAGTAGTAATTAATATAATCTGATTGGGTAGAACCTTTTGGATTATGTTAAGGAAGAATATAATCAAATTTAAATGGATGCTCGTAGTTTCTGTTAGTCTGAGTAGGGTTCTACTAGATTTTAAGGCGATTAACTGTTAAATCCTTTGTCGTACTTAGAATTGCTAGTTAATTAGGGGTTGTTATTAGATCATATCTTAGCAACCTATTATTACGGTAGAATTGGTTGGATCGACGTTCCTCCTGTCTATAACTTATCTGTAATATTAATTAAGAAGTCATTCTTAAATCAATGATCAATCGAATCGAACTTCGCACCGCTGTATGCCTTGACTGAATTCGTTCCCCCTTGTTTCAGTTTAATATTAAATTCTATCGCTTGCTTTAATTTTTTTGATAAGTTATTTCCTTTCAGTTTTTAATCCCTTTTATTTTGTTTGTTTTTAATTTCAATTCTGTTTATTCACGGCAAGCTAGTCTCTTAGATTCGACCCTCCACATTCTATTTACAAGTTTTGTTTTGTAAGTTTTATTTTTGATGGATTTGACAACCATCAGGTTTCTCCATTGAAATACTTCTTCCTAACATTTCTTTGGTTTCTCTATTAAAATAAAAGCCAAAATTACAAGATAATAAATTGTCCTCCTTCGGCATAAGCTCAAACAAATCATATTCTCAAACACTTGGCATAAACAGAGTCCATGTTAGGTATTTTATCAAACTGTTGACTTCATATTCAAGTTACAAATTTCTCATATACATCAACAATAAAGCAACCACCAACTCACTAATATACGTTGATTCATCAAAACACCGAATGAAATAGGCATAAACAATAATCCATTCACTGGTCCATACACATTTAATCCGTAAAAAATCAAATAGAAATTCACAAAATTACTTACAAAAATCTCAAATCCGAAATTACCTACAACAAAATCGTACAAATCGTTGCATCAAAATGACAACAGAATTGACACACGATGTCTGCATTGTAAATGGAAGAGATGGTCAGTGCA
The DNA here is from genome assembly GCA_948099555.1 of Croton setiger. NCBI lineage: Eukaryota > Viridiplantae > Streptophyta > Magnoliopsida > Malpighiales > Euphorbiaceae > Croton > Croton setiger. The sequence continues at coordinate 21,278 of CANUEY010129038.1, forward strand.
AATGAAGGCAGAAGAGATGATCAGCACTTCTTATTCAGCTTAATCGATCCAGGTCAAAAAAGCTTATGTAGCGAAGTTAGATGATGGAGGAAGAGGAAAAGGAACAACAAGCTTTGGGTCTCATTGTACTAAGGGTAGAGTTAAGTCCGGCGTTTTACAATTATTTTTCAGATTGTTTTACCATTTTCTAGTTTTGATCTATTTTTGATTTTTCAGAATCCGGTCTTCTCTCTCTTTTTTTTTTTATTTCTATTGTTTCTTGTTATCATGATGAATTGAATTGGATGGAAAAGTCATGATAGTTGTTGGCTAAGAAGGAGAGAATCTCCGGTGGTCATGAATCTCTGGCTGAGGTTTCGGTGAAGAACGAGAGAAGTAGAAGAAGCATATGATTTAATTATTATTATTAATGGACAACTTTGTCATATTTTAAAATTGTAAAAAAAATGAATTTTTTTATTTGACTAATGGAAAAAGAAGGTACAATCTGAACAGAACGACTCGATGATATAACGATTTGAAAATCGGAAGATTTTTAAAATTGATTTATTTGGATCAGAGAACTTAAGAACATATTAGATCAAAATTTAAGGATCTAATAATAATTTACACTTATTAAAATGAAAAAATAAAAAAGGTATCAACACGTTGGACCAGTTGTATAAATTAGAAGTTAAAGAGTTTTTCTTTATAAATGCATAAACTAAAGTTTTTTTAGAAAAAATAAGAAGTGTCTCATAATTAAATAAAATAAAATACATTTTATATATTTTTTTTAAAAAACATTATAGTTTTGTGATTTTATCGAGAAAAAAAAATCTAGTTGGAAATACTAAGGAATTAATTAAATTGATGAGGTTGGAGTCAAGCTTTATCAAAGTCTACATTTTAATTTGGAGTAAGTAAGTAAATAGGAGAATTTGAATATTTATGTATAGTAAATACCATATTTTTTAAAAAATTCACTAAATAGTAGGTCTATTTTTTAAAATTCAAAAATAGCCCTTCCATTATTAAAATGATAAATTAAACTATTAACTAATTAAAAATAATTATATATTAATCAATAATTTGAAAATGTTGAAATATGCAGACTGCCAGAGAACACCACCGGAACAGTACACTCCACCGCTGCCAACGCCAAAAGCTTCTAACCAACGATCTAATGGTACCAGTAGAAAGTTCTCAAGTTGGTGATTCATCCGGTACAATAAGAAACACCATTAGACCGCTAAAAAACTGCCAACAAACAAATCGAAGTACTAAAAATCCCATAGGAGAGAACAGATTAAATCGACTTCTCGTCAAACATTCGCAGCATTAAGTCTATCTACTTACTCCCTTACATGATTCTAGTCGATTACCATTCAGTTTTGGCAAGGGACGAGACTATATAACAATAGCAAAACTGGTAAAGGACAGCGGCGGAACCCTATTCTAAAAGAAGAGAGGAAAAAGAAGAAGTATTATGCAGATTTATGGATTGGTCCCTATAGTTAATCAATATTTTCAAATTAGTCCTTTTATGGATAAAAATATAAATTAATTATTTAGGTGCTTAAATATAAAAATAAAATTTATATATTGATAGATATATAAAAATTAATTAATAAATTGATACATACTGTTAGGTATATAAAAATCAATTTTTACATTGATTTACATATTGAAATTAGTATATAAACAATAAAAAAAAATTAAACAAACAATCAGTATGTACATCAATAAATAAACAAACAATATATTTACATATTGATGATATGTAAAAAATCAATTTACATATTGATCGGTATGTAAAAATAATCTAGAAGTATCAGACTAATTGTCACAAAAAATCAATATACATACTGATGATATGTAAAAATCAATTTAGATAATGATCAGTATGTAAAAATAATCTAGAAATATAAGAATAATTGTCATAAAAAATTAATTTAAATACTAATGGTATGTAAAAATTGATTTACATACTTATTGGTAAGTAAAAGTAATTTAAGTGTATAAGAGTAATTGTCATAAAAAATCAATTTACATATGTAAAAATCAATTTACATATTGTTCGATATGTAAAAATATCAAGGGTATAAAATTATTTATCAAAAAAATTTATATACTGATAGTATGTAAAAATTAATTTACATAATGATCATTATGTAAAAATATCCTAGGGATATAAAAAATTAATTTACATACTGATTAATATATAAGAATATCCTTGGGGTATAAGTGTAATTGTCAAAAAAAAGTTATTGTGACACCCCAAAACCCTAGCCTACGTCGTTTCGACGTTATTACATGCATTACGTGCATTTTCATTAAAATGCATCACTATGTGATTTGATAATTAAGTTAAATATGGGTTATATTATTTCAATATGATATTTGAATAAGAATGATAAACTATGTTATTGGTTCGTTTGCCGTTGAAAGAGCCAAACAGAGCAAATTAGGGTTTTTGGCCCGCACGACCGAAAAATGTCGGAAACGTGTAAAAAATGAACCAAATGATTTTGATATTTTGTTATATGTTTATTAACATGTTTTTAAGAGTTTTGGAACCCTAATTTTATGACGACGTTGTACGTTTCAATTCCGTAAAAATCGTCGAGGTTTCGGAGTCGGATTAGGGTACCGACCGAACCGCGAATTATTTTCGGATTCCGATTTTTACGAAACTTCAGTCACGTGTTATACGTATTATTTTAACACCAAAAAACTTTTGTAAGCTGGTGTTGGCTGTTTATATTAGCTGAAATTAAGTTTGGAAGAAAGGAAGTGAAGTGAATTATGGTAAACTTAAAGACTAAGTTAAGTTAAAAGGGAAAATTGATTTTTAGGCAAATTTGGTAGTAGCTGCTATAAAGTATCTACTTGGGGACTTGAACAGGAAGGGGATAGAGGTTAGAAGTGTCCTGGATCAAAGAGGAAGTGAAGAAAAACGTACCAAAATAGAAAGAGAAGAAGAAAGAGAGAAAAAGAGAGAAAGAAAGAAAAAGGAAAGAGGAAAGAGAAAACCAAAGGGAAAACTCCAATCCAACACCTTCAGAGTGTTCCTTAAGTGTTTAGGAAGAGTTTAGAACTGTTAGGAAGTGAAGGGAATATCTAGAAACGAAGGAGAGAGAGAGAGAGAGAAGAAATCTGGGTTAAAATTCTGGGTTTTCAGGCAGTCTAAGGTACCTACTTTGTGAGCTTGTAACTTCCAACTGAGAGTGCATGGGGGAATTTGACTTCGATGGTTCGATAGAGGGTGTGTGTTGACGCGCGGACGCGAACAGCAACTGTTCTCCCCCCGTGATCGGGAGGGTTTTTCGATAAGTCGATTTCATTTTCAAAAAGGCATTCGATTCGGTTTGGAAACCGAAAATGGGTTTAGGCGATAAAAGCCGTTTTGGTTGTTTGCCGAAGCTAGTCGGTCTTAAAAATTATTTTGAGTCGCCACCCATAACGGGAAACGGTTTTTACAAAAACCATAAAAATTCATTTTGACTCCGTTTTGAAAAATTGGATAAGGCACAAAAATCCGAACCAAAGATCTTGGGAAAGTGGGTAGGGTACGTTAGCCGAAATTACAATTTCGACTAACGCCCGGTTTAAACTGGCCTCCAAAAACCAAATTTGATTTTCCAAAATTAAAGTTAAGACTTATTATTTTTGAAAAGCCGCTACCGATGTTCCTAATCGGTGATTAAAGTCGTTTGTTCAAAACACAATACAGAAAGCAATAAAGTGCTGAAATTAAATTGCAAAAATAATAAACAGCCCTTAAATCTAAATTATTCTTTCTCCGATTTCCAGAGAAAATAATTACAATCCGATCTCCTAAAATACATTCTACCCGAAATAAATCCCGAAAGTAAACCCGGCGCCCAAAATTAGCAATTAAAAGGGAATTTATGAAAAATTATGATTTAGTCCCTAAACTCTACATAAATTGAAAATAAGTCCTTGGAGGGAAAATTATTATTTTTAATGCACACAAAACACTTAAACGACATAAAACCACACTTAAAACATTTTAAACATGTTATTTAAACATATAAATACAAAACATGAAAAATTACAAATTAGTCCTCGGACTTTGTGAAAATTACGAAACTGCCCCCGAAGGGAAAAATTGCCAAACAGCGCAAACGACACCACTAGATAACAATATAACATTCAAAATACAACAAACACATTAGATAGGTAATAAAATGCCGAACACATAAAATTGCGTTTTAGTCCCCAGCATTTTGTAAAATTACATTTCTGCCCCAAAAGTGATTTTTATTATGAAACTGGCCCAAAAACAGTTTTTAAACACTTACAACATGGCAAATATCAATTTGGTTCAAAGAGTGGAAAATTACAATTTTGGTCCTTATTTGCAAATTTCACCAAACAGCCTTAAATCCATGCCAAATGTTTAAATAGTTAACAAAACATGCAAAAACAACATTTTGGGAGACATTTGTACAAAATTTCAGTCTTGATACCTTAAATTCCTCAAATTTACAAAACTGCCTTTATATGCATTTTCCCAAAAATGCAAGATCATGTAGTCTAGACAGCAACACATAATATCCACGAACTATGAATGTAAATAGGTTATAAAAGAGTTTGAAGAAAAACATCTAGACACTCGTGCATTGGTAACCAATTTGAAATGCAAGGAGAAATGTTTGAATGGAAGGATGGAAAGAAAACATCCTAAACAGAAGCATTTGAACTCAGGGATTGGTGGCCTAGGGCAGAGACTGATCAAGAAGGGAAACCTATATGCATTATATAGGGTTGGTAACACACTGTTTCAACCAGGCAGACATAACTCAAATAATAAACAGTTACCAACCAGAAACAGTGACCTACAAAGAGGTTAACATCAGTATGAACCCACAACAGTACATTGACTTAAGATAGCAATATTAATCATAAGACTGTGTGGGCAAAACAAGTTTGGCAGAAGTGATTGTGCATTATAAAGCCTGGTTCCAGGCTGCACATTTTGTGTTTGGTCTGAGATAAGAATGCAGCAGAGATGGACAGCCAAGAATTCTGAAGCAACAATATGCAATCTAGCATTAGCATGCATTATAACTGCCTAACCTGGATAGATTGAACAGAATCAAGATGCAACATACATGACCTATATGATGTGTAGTAGAGCAGAGTTATAGCAGCATGCATTTTGAGAGCAGAAACCAAATATTCTTAGCAAATGAACATGCATGTACTCAGAACAAAGCACACTACCTAGACTGAAACCCATTGGACTAAAACACAAAGCTGTATGAAGGGAGTAAGGTATGAATCATGTAACCACTATATCCTACGAGAGATGAACAGAAACGTCAACAGAAATCAACAGCACACACAGCCATTATTGACCAGGATCCTAAAACAGAACACAAATCATTAAAATACTAGGCATGAATTCAGATTCTCAATCCAGCCAAGCAGCAGCATAAAGGGGGAGGGGGCTATTCATCAAGGTGTAACAGAAGCCAAACATACATATATAAACTGAATCTGAATATTGGCCAATAACATCAACCAAGGTGCAACACATGCCAGGTTTTGGGGTGAACAACCAACCTTCTCATTAAGGCCAACATAGCTAGACAGCAGATGACATGACACATAGTATGCTTTTCTAAGCTCTTCATGCATTATGAGGTTGATTGACACACACATGATTCTTTAACAGATCACTGGATCAACAAACAGAGACACATACTACAGCTGCAGGCATAGACTAAAGGACCAACAAATCAGAAACAAAAAGATCAAACATGGAGCATTAGCATACTGACCTAAACTACAGACAACATACACTTGGATCTCAACAAAACAGCAGCGCAAGATATTCAAACCTGTACACATTTCTAACAACAACCTACCAGGCATGCTTGGTATATATTAAAACAAAACATGGCAGCTTTAAGACTTAAACAACACAGAACAGGGAAGCAGCATGAAACACCTAAGGAGAAGGTCCTTTCTGCCTATAAATTGGTAACAACACTTCTGTGATAGCAAACCTAGAGATGTGCCTAATCAGTTTAGGAGCTACATGCATGAAGTGCATTCCATAGATCCAAATGGATACAAACATGCTAGGCAGAATTGGTTAGAACCCTTCATCCATGACCAATTAAAACAGGTGTGTTAACCATGACAGATTGAGATGGAAACAACAAACATTAATAATCTGAAGAAACCTAAAGTAGAACAGTTTGCACATAACAAAAGGCAACAAGTTACCCTAAACAACATGCTTAATTTATCCCAAACTAATGAAAATGCTACCAAGCTGGGATTCAAAACATGAATATAGTCAACAGGCTGCTGTGCAAATATAAACCTAAATCTTGACTGTTTCAACAAAAGGTAGGCATGGCAACCACTTAAGCCGGGTAAAAATAGTGATAACTAGCAACCGTGAAACAACAGACTGAAATATTAAACCAAAAACCATTTTGTTATGTTTTTCAATTCACAAAACAGGGGCTATTACAACAGCACGAAATACAATCAAGGAACAGATTGGAATAGGTAGCAATCCAAACAATTCATGCTTCCAACATATCCAATACACAGCAGCACAGAACTAGTGTTTCGATTCAATTGTTAAAAGAGACAATACTTAGCAATTTCAACTACATGATATCAATACTAACAGTTAGATCAATCTGGATTCCATACAACATGCAACATATTATACAGAAACAGGCAAGAGATTAAGCAACAGAAATGAGTACAATATGCAAAGTTAAAACCTTATAGAATAGAAAGATAAACAAGCTAAAATTGAATTCAGATATTGGTGAAACGAAGAAATACCTTTAAAAGAGCTTTCAATCTTTATTCCTCATCCAAAATTCTTTACAAATCGTTGATTACAGCGATCGAAAATAATTTCCTAACTTCTAATTTTGTACAGAAATCCCCAATTTTAGAGTACAAAAACCCTAATCCCCAATTTACAGATAAAAATCCCTAATCTCTCAATTCGATTACCCTGAGATGAAAATCCTATTCTAATCACACCCCAATCACAGCAATTGACACTCAATTCTATCAATTTTTCACTCAGAAATCGAAAAACTTAAACAGAAGCACTTACAGTTTTCCGTTTGAAAAGCTCCCCCCCCCCCTCTCTAAAAATGTCGAACTCCCTCCTATCAGACGATCGAAGCTCCTCTTTATCTTCCTCCTTCTTGCTCCCCAAGGATCGATCCTTGGCCTTTGTTTGGCCACGTCGCTTCTTCTGCAGCCCGCCGTCTTCGAGTCTCTTCGAGACTTCCATCACTTTGTCGACCGCCTTTTCTTTTTGACTCGTAGCCCTCTTTCTGTCTCCATCCTAGTCAGTCCCTCTCTCTCTCTTCTCTGTTCAGTTTTGGTTCAGATTCAATCCCTTGTTCCCATTTCCAGTTTCGTTCCTTCACTTCGATTAGGGATTCTGTTCCCTTCGTCGATCTCGTCTGCGCTCTTTTCCTCTTCTTTCTTTTCTTTTTTTTTGTTTATTTTTTTTCTTTTATACTCCCATAAAACGATGTCGTGTAGGGCGTCTCCTCA
>CANUEY010129314.1:0-13654 GCA_948099555.1 Croton setiger
TTAACTTTATGCATTTATGATATTATTGCTTTGTTATATAGCATGGTTTACACTTACTGAGTATGCGACTCATCAAAATCGCAACATATGTGCAGGTCCACAGTCCGAGTGAGGTACTGAGGCTTCACTCGCTTTTGCACAGCTCGGTCCTGTCATCCTACACCTGTGTCGGTCAGCAGGAATTCTAGGCCTCTCTCCTCCCACCGTCCATAGTGAACATGTAGCATATAACATGCTTTTGCTTTGTTTTGTATACTTAATATTATGTAGTTTTGGCATGTAATTAAGTAATGGTATGCTTATAACTTCTGGATTAGCTAATGGTATATCCATATGATGTTATATGTAAAAGCGTTCAATATGCCTAAAATGTTTATAGTTTTGTGAATGGTTAAGTTAATCCTTAATAGGATCAACAGAAATGATGTCTGTATAATAACATGCTATATATGTGATATATATATATATATATATATATAGACAAAATTAGAAGTAACGTCATCTGACGTATGATAAAAAAAATGGTCTGTTTTATGACATAGGAATATAGAATGAGGTGTTACATCTGCAGGCACATAGAACCAAGCTAACTCTAAGAGCCAGAAAGTGTGTCTTTTCATGGTTATCCAGCAGGAACCAAAGTTTCATGGTTATGGATCTTAATACAAGAAAAATTATGGTCTCTAGGAATGTTGTATTCTATGAACAATATTTTCCTTTTATTTCTTCTTCTTCTTCTACTACAACCTCTGAAATTTCACCATATGCTGTCAGGCAATCTGTCTATTTTGATGACATGGAAGTATCTTCTACAGAACCTAAAACTTCTAATGTTCTTACTATTCTTCCTCAGAAACAACTAAGAAACAGACACCCTTCATCTTACCTCAATGACTACGTTTGTCAAGATTTATCTCTGTCTTGTGTTCCTAACACTTCCACAAAACATCCTCTTTCTACAATACTTTCTTACCAATCAGTGTCTACATCTTATTATCATTTTATCTCTTAACTTAATTTTTTGCAGGAGCCTAAAACTTATAAGGAGGCCAGTCAATCTGCTAAATGGAGGCAAGCTGTGGCTCAAGAGATTTAGGCATTATAGCAGAATAACACATGGGAGCTAGTTGATTTACCTCCAGAAAAGTCAATTGTTGGATGTAAATTGGTTTATAAGATTAAACTGAAGTCAGATGAAGTACTGAAAGATACAAAGCCAGGCTAGTGGCCAAGGGTTATACTCAAATTGAGGGACTTGATTATTTGGAGACTTTTTCTCCTGTGGCAAAAATGACTACAATCAAGTTATTGTTAGCGTTGGCTTCTTGTCACAATTGGTATTTGCAGCAGTTACATATTAAAAATGCCTTGCTGCATGATGATTTAATTGAAGAAGTGTACATGACACCACCCTCTGGATTGAATATTGCTAAAGGACAAGTATGCAGACTGAAGAATAGTTTATATGGTCTTAAACAAGCAAGCAGACAATGGTTTTCAAAATTAACTGCATTTCTTCTTTCTCATAGCTATTCTGTTCCAGTCAGATTATTCTCTATTCATCAACAAACAAGAAGATTCTTTCATAGTTCTTCTTGTTTATGTTGATGATATTATTATCCTTTCTGGCAACAGTTTAAAGGAAATCAGCAGAATTACAGAGTTATTGCACATGAATTTTAAAATCAAGAATTTGGGAATCATAAGTTCTTCCTTGGTTTGAGGATTGCCAAAACCAGTAAGGGACTTTATCTTGGCCAATGCAAATATGCGTTAGAAATACTTAAAGATGCAAGTTTTTGGGGAGCTGAACCTTGTGTAAATCCAATTGACTATCATAGAAAATTGAGTTCAAAAGGTGGAGTCCAACTTTCAGATAATTCACATTATAGACAACTCATTGGCAGGCTCCTTTATCTAACCACCACACGTCCAGACACTGTTTTCACAATTAATCAGCTTATTCAATTTGTTTCTTCACCCACAGATCATCATCTACAGGCAGTCCATAGACTCCTTCGTTATATCAAAGTTGCTCCCTCACTTGGTTTATTCTTTTCTTCTTCGTCACATCATGTTCTTAAATCATAGTTTGATAGTGATTGGGCAGGTTGTGTTGATTCTAGAAAGTCAATTACGGGCTATTATTGGGAGATTCTCTAATTTGTTGGCGTTCCAAGAAACAAACTACAGTGTCTCGTTCCTATGCTGAAGCTGAATATCGAGCATTAGCACTCTCACTTTCAAGCTTCAATGGTTGACTTATCTTCTAAATGATTTCCAACTTTCTTCTTCTACACCAATTAGTGTTTATTGTGATAATCAGTCTACATTGCACATAGTTACTAATCCTATTTTTCATGAGCGTACAAAAAACATTGAACTGGATTGTCATGTTATGCGTGAGCAACTTCACAGAGGTCTCATTCATTTGCTCTCCATTAAAATAAAGCATCAATTAGCAGACATTTTTACTAAACCTTTAACACTGAAGGTGTTTCATGCTTTTCTCTTCAAGCAGGGACTTGTTAATCCACTGTCTCCAGCTTGCAGGGCAGTATTGGAGCAGAAGAAAATGGTGGATCACAAAAATGCAAACCGAAGAGAAGAGAGTGAAATAAGAAAGAAGAATAGTGTGTAGGAAAGAGAAGGAAAACAGTGTCGTTGGCTTAAGTAATACGCTGGTGATGTGCTGATGGATGAAACGACAACGTTTTCCTTGATTAACTTCGGAGGTTGAACAACTAAAGGAAACGGTGCCGTTTGACAAAGAGCGTGAGAAGCACATGCTCTTCTTCTCCAACTTGTCTTCAATATTTTCAAATTCTTCTGTGATTGTTAGTGAAGCTTTCAACTTTTTCTGAGTTTGTTACTAGCACCTCTAGCTCAGCATAACTGAGTCTAACAAACTTTATTAAACATATTACAATTAATTTTTCAATTCCGGTTGGTTAGAGTTGTATAAAAGGGTATTATGTAAAAGGCATTCTGTTAGTCTCTGTTTTTCCAATTCAGTTTGATTTCATTTTGTAACACTTTATGTTCAATTCCTCCTTTTGTAAATTCTTCAATCAATACAGCTTAGTTTCATCTTTAATATGGTTGATCACAATTTTAATATATCTTCTTCCGATATGTTTTTAACACATATTACATCTATTCAATCATTATACGATTTTTTCGAAGGGAAGAAACAAAAACCCATTATAGCAACTCAGCATTTATTTAGATTTTGCTACAAAACAAAGAGTACGTACCTTTCCGCCAATGTGAAGGAAGAAAGCAAAGAATATAGCACTTGGAAGACCAATTACATAATAAGATCCAAGATTAATATATGCACCAATCTTCTGCCAACCGCATCCTCTTGCAACCCCTAAATTTTGTGAATTATTCTTCTTGTTATTTATTTATAAGAGAAAGGAAAGAAGAGAGTAAAGTGAAGAACCTGAAAGTGTACATTGAAGACCATCTAAGAAGTTGGAAGCAGAAACAATAGGCAGCATAATTGCTACATAATTCACAACTTGGATTCGATTGCTATATGCATATCCCCAAACATTGCGAATCCCTATCAACACTGCTCCTACCAATATCCCTTCTATTATTGACATCCCAACCACTACGCAAACAGCTAAACGAGCATTGTAGGGATGACCTGCTCCTAGTTCATTCGACACACGAGTGCTACATATTCAATTAAATAATATTACATTCAAAATTACAATATAATTATAATAAGAAAATTAATTAAAAGTATGACAGACCTCGCAGCTCCACTAAGTCCATATGGTATCATCCAAACTGTTGAAGCTGTGTTGAGGCTGTCATATTAATACATTTGAACTGAATAATTGTAATTTGCAAATTAAATCATTGTAGAAAAACAAATGAAAATGAAACTTACCTAATTGAAAGTACTGATGTTTCTAGCTGCGGATGAGGGAGAAGACCAGCCATAAGGACCATTAATTCAAATGACCACATTTCCAAACTGTTTCAATTGAATAGTTAAATTGTCAAAAATAGCTAAAGTAACTGTGTATGATAAAAATATCTTATGTAGTAAAATTCTTAAAAAATGTCTGGAGCATCATAAGTTTATTTTATACTATAAAACATTTTAGTAATTCAAACATTATGAAATAATAATATTGTTAATATAAATTTAACTAAGTGTTTATTATAAGTTAAATGTGAGCTACTATTTTCAGAGGAGACAAGGAATTAAAGTTTAAGTTTACAAATAAATATTGTTCTGGTATAGACAAAATGTGCTTTGAAAATAGCTTCACTGCAATGCAAGTTTTTTAAGACATGAGTAATGAATGAAAAACTTGAATATAAAGAAATGGGAGATTACCAAACCATAACAGCAGAAGGGATGGCAAGGCGGAAGAAGGAAGAAATATTTTGGAAGGCGAGTTTGGAGAAGCCAGTCCATGTTTTAGCACAACAAGAAGACCATTTCACATAAATTCCCAACAAAATTACATTCATCCAATATGATATTGCATTCGCCAAAGCAGCTCCTTTACTTTTTAGCCCAATTTTGAATACTAGACTCCAACACACTGGGATGTGAACCAACGCTGTAATTCCTGAACCAACCAACCCCACTATTTTTAATTAACATCAAATTACTATTTATTCTTTTAATCAAATTAAACTGAGAAACTTATAGTTGTATATACATTCTTGTCTTTTTCTCCATTATTTTTCTGTTTCAATAATATTTTCCTTTTAATCAAAACTGTTTTTATTTGATAAACGAGTATTATTGGTCAATGGAAGTCAATTTATTTTTATAAAGGAAATAGTGATCTTACTGGATGTGTTTAGTGCTTGCTATAGAAGTGGCAAAAATATATGCTCTGTCAATTTTTTTTTTTAAAGTATTTACTTTCATTTATACAAGAAAAAATTTATCTCCAATTGTATTATTGCACTCTCTATTCAATAATTGAAAAATCTCGTGTTTGTTCTAAAACAAAATCAGTTGTTGATGTCATTAGAGTTTTTTTCAATTCTAAATAGTAGCTCATTTGCATTAACCTTGCTCAAATAATTATATTTATATTTTTTTATTTCTGATTTATTGTTTTATAATAAAAATAAAAATAATATCTTAATTTTTTTAAAAATATTTAATAGCTATAATTTATTTAATATTATATTTATATAATGTATAAGAAGATTAAATAAAATAAATTATAATTTATATTATATGTTTTTAAATGAAATAATATTTTATGTTATTTAAAATTAAAATTATATTTTTATTGATAAATTTCATGATAATAACAATGACGATTGTTTATCGAAGTCCAACACAAAGCCATCCATCATTAGTCATTTTTTCTTGTTAAACTAAATATCAGTCACGTATTATTAGCTATGGACAATTAATATCAGTGGATACAAACTGCTAAACCGAATGTTAATGTAGTTAATTTTTTAGAACTTTTTTTTTTTTTTTAAATTTTATTGATAATGGTGTGAACAATTTTTTTTTTTTATTTTTTTGAATTTCTCGTGTACACCTACTTTTTTAATCAAATCAGGTGATTTTGAACTTATGCTAATCGCTTATCCTTACAATTAATTATGCCACTTATGGTTTTTGACCAAAAGAGTTTGATTTCTGCACGTATATATTTTTCTATTCAACCTCACTCCTATTTTATATTCACTAGCTTCATGATGAGGCACGAATAGTTTAGTCTATTGTATCTTTATGATAAAACCAAAATTGTATAAAATATTATCCCTCTATTCTTTTTTGGAGAAACAGAAAAACTTTGTTTTAACTCAAATTTTAATTTAATTAATAGTTGTCAACATCATGGTCTCATCAAGATGTTTAATTATTGTATTTTTTTTTTAATATGTGTTTTAGTAATATTATTAATTTATAAATTTATATTTCATCTGAAGAAAATTAGATGCTAATAATTTAAATATTTACAGTTAGTTTAGTTTAGTAAGCTTTTGTGTCAATTTTTTAAACAAATTTAAGTATTCGAATCCCTATATTATAAATAAATAGACAATAATAATTGACATGACTAATGTTCAAAGCATTATAGATCAGACAAGATTAAGAAAAAAAAAGTACGGATATTTTATGATAGTTCAAACACATATTTCATTTCGCAATTCGTTAATAATTTTTTTTACATGCCACATTTTTTCAGCCTAATTACACATGGAATAATTAAAAATAATATTATTTTATTTCACATATTTTGAATTGAAAGTAATCATTACTGCACTTTATTTTGAATACTTAAATTTAGTCATGATTAAAAAAAAGGACAGAATGATTGAATTTTATAATAAAAAAGGAAGGAATTAAATGTAAAAAAGAAAGGAAAATACATACCTGAGCATATCATCATAGGAAAGACAATATTCTGAGTCTGTAGAAATTTATTAAGGCACTGAAGAAGACCATAAGCAAAAATAGAAGGGATCATGAAAGTCGCATAAGTCCCAGCTTCTGTAGCTATGGCTTGTTCTTGGCCACAAGCAATTAAAATGGTTTTAGTATTAACCCAAATCACAGCTAAGGGTAAGCTCACAAGTAGAAGAACAAACATGGCTCTCTGCATATGAACTCCCACCATATTATACTCTTTTGCTCCATACGATTGTCCACACAGCGTGTCTAATGCACTTGCCATCCCCAACTGTATATACATAATTACAAATATCGCTCAACAACCATCGGTAATTACTCATTACTGAATCCGACCGAATAAAATTTTAGGTAATTGTTACCAAAACCAAACACTTACCAGCAAGCTGAAACCGGTTACGGTGGCAAACGAGGTTGCCATCGAAGCTCCGGCAAGAGCTAACTCATCAACATGACCTACAAACATTACTGAAATCATCTGTAAACAGTATTGCAATACACCAACTGATATAAGAGGTCCTGCTAGCCATATCTGCTTCTTTACTTCTTTGATTATCTTCTTTTTATTATCTTCTTCTTCTTCTATCAAATTTAAATTCAGAGACAACCTCTCTTCTTCTCCATGTTCCATGTTTTTCCCTTTTCTCTGAATTTGTGGTGCTGGTTTGGATTTTTTGTGATCTTTGTCATCTGTTTATAATGCTTTTAAATTCCGAACCCAAATTTATCCCGCTTGACAACCCGTTTCTGGTTGGACCGTATTCCTGGAGATTCGGTTCAACACTGAAAATAACAGTTTAGGAGCTAATTTTAATCGGCTCCACTCTACTAGAAGGTAATTAGGGGCCACAGTTCCATTTTCTATTTTTTTATTTTTTCTGCAATTTATGTATTGTTTGGTTGGGAATGAATTTGGAGGATAAGTTCGAATTCGTAGTCCACTTTATTTGGAGGTAAGTTGGAGGGAAAATAGAATTTAAAGGATGATGGATAAGAATTTGATATTTTACACTCATTCTCATTGTCCTAAAAAAAAATTAAATTTTCTAAAAAATATTTTTGAACCAAACAATGTCTTATTTACTACTAGTACTAAATATTAAGTGTTTCAACAAGTTTCACAATATTATAGCTTCAAATCCATACTTAGTTATGGAGAACAAATTTCTATCTTGATTTACACTTCATATCCAATAAACAAAATAAGCGGAGTAATAAATACAAATAACATAATCGAAGAACTAGCTCCATTCGAAAAAAAAAAAATTCCAGAAATTAACTTTTATGAAGGAGAAAAATAATATTTTTAAAAGGAAAATCAAACTTTTGAAATATGATGGGTTAATCAAGAATTTAAATTTATCAAAAAAAAATTTACATTTGAGTGGAAAAAAGATAAAAAAAAAAAAATAAAGTGATACTTAAGGACGTTATTCTCTCACATTTTTTTTCAACACTTAATATATTATTTTTATTTTCTTAATTACTTCATGTTTTTTATCCGTTAGATATGTACCTACTAATAGTTATGTTATTGTGTTAGTGTGTCATATGTGTGAAGTGCACTAACTACGGAGGACCTACGACCATGGAAATTGATTTCCTCATAAATTGACATTTAGATCATACATTTGGAGTCCAAATAAATGCTTTCTCAAGTAATGTTATTATGGTTTTGGTATGATTTGTAAGAAATAGCACGGGTTTATTTTGTGCAGATAGGCTTGTGGTTCAACCAAAAAATATGGATGTAATGATTGGTGAGTCATTATACTTTCAAGAAGCTCTTAGCTAGTTGCAAACCTTGAATTCTTTTCGTGTTTGTATACAGTCTGATTGTCTTGTTTAGATTCAAGCTTCAAGGACAAAATAAGATATTTGATCCTATTTTTCAAGGATATTTGATGATTTTGTTGCTCTATTAAATGAGATAGGCTAATCAGGTAGTGCATACTATTCCAAGAGCTGCTAATAATATTCTAGAATTAAATGGTCTGACTAGTAATGGATTCATATGCTCAGCCTACTACTTGTGCTATCCCTGATCTCAGCTAAAACAGTTATTTAGCTTTGATTTATTTATTTATTTTTTTTTTTTAAAAATGATGTTATCTTGTATAAAATTAACAAAAAATTATGAGAAAAAAATTTGGAAATATCTTTCATGATAGAATCAATAAATTGGTATTATACTAATAAACTAAAATACAAATTTTACAAATGTTTAACTATCTTGTACATAACAAAGATACAAAAGGAGTTTAGAACTATTTGATCAGACAAAATTAATGGAAAAAAGAACTATGAAAGAGGCTAAACTTCTTGATTAGTGGTTCCCTCTTAGGATGGGTCTTTTCTCTCTTGAGGAGTCTAGGGTTGTCATTTATGGGCAGTTAGGGTTCCAATTCTAGATTGGTTTCCTCCTTTTTCCAATATCTTTTCTCACGTTTCTTTTCTTTCCTTTTATTTTTTATAATTATTCTGTTTGTTGTGTTTCTTTTGTAGTGCAGGTACTTGTTTTGTTGCATGATCTACTTTGTCCATCTCCATTAATTATAATCTGTTTGTGATCTTTGCGAAGAGAATGGCTCAAATGCATAGAAATATTCACGATTAGGAGGAAGAAGTGTTGGATATTCAAGACTTATGTGAGGATTAAGTCAAACAGAAATTGTTATTGTGTTTGGCAGGAAATTGTGGATTGAGTGGCCTTTTAATAAGTTTGCTTTGATGGAGATTATGAAGAAAGTGTGGAGGCCTAGGCATAGGGTTAGTGTTTGAGAATCGAGCCAGAAATTTTTTCTATTTGGATTTAATCATTTAAAAGATGTTCAGGCAGTTTTAGTAAATGTTCCTTGGCACTTTGATAAGAATTTATTAGTCTTGAAAACTGTTACCCGGAATGAACAACCATCATCCTTCAATTATGAAGAGTCCTCTTGGGGTACATGCTTATGATCTGTTGATTAATTTAATAAAAAAGATGTGGCTAGGAGGGTTAGTGTGACAACTATATATTTCTCATTAATTAAACAATTTACACTTTTTTTTATATATAACACGTCACACATCATATATTATAATTTACAACAGTTATCACATGTTCTACTTTATATCATATATAATTTACAACAGTTATCACATCATATATTATAATTTACAACAGTTATCACATGTTCTACTTTATATCATATATCATTTATATCTATATCAACATATTTTATAGCATCATGCTTATACATTATTTAATATAAACCTAACAAAAACAAGTATAAATTTGGATGCAACAATGAGGAAGAGAGGTCCTGTGAAAATTGAGTGTGAAATGCTACACTTGACGCTATATCCTAGTCTAACAGATGTGATAAGAACCTAAAACATAAATTGCGATTTGGTTGAGTCGCATACTCAGCAAGTATAAACTATTTGTTGACGCTTAATTTTTGTTCCAAAAAGTACCAGTGATGATAACTTGCCAACGTTCGAAGAAGTCTCCAGAAAATTCCTTAAACAGCTTACGATCGTTCAACTCCCAGAATATTTTAAGTGGTGTATTTTCAAGATGGTTGATTGTTTTTAGCGCTCAAGAAAATATTTTTTCTTCAAAAATGCTTGATCAATTTATTTTCTTCTTAATTTTAAAAAGAGAATTTGGAATTTAAAAATAAAAATGAAAGAAATCCTAATTTTAGTTTGATTTTCCTTTTTATAAAGAATTTTTGATTTTAATATCAATTTTTGTTCAGCTTTATTTTTAGTTTTAAAAATTATGATGTTGTTTAAGAATAATTTTTAAAGAAATTTTTATATTTTTGTTAAGAAACTTTATACTTTTGTTTTTTTAAAAAATTGAATTAATGAAGAAAATGGAGTAATTTGTGAGAAATTGAAGAAAAGGATGAATTGAAAGAGAAAGAAAGAAGTTAGGCAAATTAAAAAAAGAATTAAAAAGCAGGAAGGGCTTAATTGCATATGGGGTTAAAGTTTTGGGGATGAAAGTAGAATTCTGGAAAGTTGAGAGGAGAAGGCGGGTGATGACGGTCCGGACGGGCGGACGACTTTTCCGATTTAATTTAAACCGAAAAAACTTAGGATTTTTGAAAAAGCTGTGATAAAATAATTTTTGGGTTATTTGCCGAACTGGTCGGTCTTAAAAAATTTGAGTCGCCACCCGTCGGGAACCGGTTTTTGAAAACCAAATTGATTATAAAAAGTTGACTCCGTATTTAATTTTGGATAAGACATTGGTTGAACCAGATTTTGGGTAAGAGGGTTGGGTACGTTAGCCGAAATTAAATTTCGACTAACGCCCGGTTCGTAAACCGGCCTCGCTAACCAAAATTGATTTTTAAATTTAAGTCAAGTCGGATTTATTTGAAAAAGTCTAAACGATGTTCCTAACGGTGATTTTAAATGTTCGCACAAACACAACGAGAAAGCGATTAAAAGTGCGGAAAATAATTTGCGGAAAAATAAAAACCTAAATAAACTAATTACAAACCATTCCCTATTAAATTACAATTCTACCCTTAATTAAACCCCAAAATTAAACCCAAACCCGAAATTACAAAATTTAAACATGAAAAATAAAATTACAAAAAAAAGTCCTCGAAAATATAAAAATTTACAATTAAGTCCAAAATTAGAAAAAGTCACTATTCCAACCATAAACAAGCTAAACTAGATAAATAACTATCCAAACATGCAAAACAACATCAAATGAAAAATATTTGGCAATTTACATTTTTGACCCCAAAATTTGTAAAAATTACAAATTTGCCTCTTCAAACCAAAAATATGCATTCATATCCCTTTTATACCACAATTAACATTCCTGAAGCATATTGTTCAATTTCAGCAAACCGACATCCAAAACAAAGTTCAATTTCGTTTCAACACTTCAATTTTAGTAAAATTACCAAATTGCCCTTTCATGCCAACTTTCATACCAAAGCTGCCCTAACCCAGTTTTTCTTATGTTCCTATTCACATATCATACAGATTTATCCATCATATCATTTTATCAAACAAGTTTAGTGCAAACTAGAATGGAATCAAATCTCACAGCTGGACATTTGAATTTACACATAATGCATGAAAGGATGATACCAGACTAGTCCAGATATGCAAGTGTTGCTTTATCTTTCAAGCAGAATTCAACATTATCAGATATCCAAAAATGTATGCAGAAACAGCAGTGGAACAAAATACATACAGCTTATAACAGAACAAATGAAGCTGTGCACCCAAATAATGAACATTTTTCAGTTATAAAATGCAGATCTTAGCAGTGATTCCTCTTCATAATCAAAACAGCTTGTGAAAATATATAACCCAGCAGTGTGAACAGAAACAGTAGGTATGTGTAATCCCTAAACAATTTAACAATCACTTTCACCAGGAATATTTGACTTTGAAACAATTCCAATTGAATATGAACAAGCATGAATACAACTAGGATGAGAAATCAGCTAAACTGTTCTTATTGCTACCATGAATAAGCAATGTGTAACAGATTTTTAGTGGATCATAACAGTAATGTAGACAAAAGAAGATTTAAATCAGAATGCAGAACCATTGTAAACAGCATATGATCATGACCTTTTTATTGTGAGTAGAACCCTTGATAATAAATCAAAACAGAATGCTAGCCAAACAGATCAATGAATACCTCTTTTTTAAACAAGTAATCCTGAATCTAACTTCAAACAAGCAACTATGTGATGAACCACATATTTTGGTGGTGAAAAGCAAATCTGAGCTTACTAAATGATGTAACTATTCATGGTGGTCTTGTAATATTTATCAAAGCAAAATGATGTTGTAACCAAGAAGGTCAAATTCTCAGCATACTTTTCCACCATTAAGATCCAGAACATGATATAGGTTCATGCAAGCCAATAATGAATTATGGATGGAAAAAGTTCTAGATCTAAGTCACATCTTACATTTAATCCAGAGGCTTAATAAGCATGAAATGAGTTTTCACACTTGTAAACACAATCTGGATGTAAAAATGGGTTGTGTATGCATGTCAAGGCAAATGATTCCAATACTCTGTGAATTCAATAACAACCAAGCAGAGGTCTTAAACCATTTCAATTAACCTTCAAGTCCAGACTCAAACTCACCAGTTACTCCAGAACCATATTTTCTAGAAGATGAAACCTCATCAAACAACAAATCAATGGTTCACTTTTTTAATCAAACAATATCAACATACAGTTAAAATATAGAACCGAATAAACTAGCAAACAAATCACAAAGAATCGATATGCCAAACCAAATCTGTTTATCTAAAACAGCTAATAAACAATACTAAATCTAATATCAGCAACATTCAGGGTCTGATTGTCAATCAACATTCTAGATTCATTAATTTGACCAATTTCTAGAACCAACAGATTAGCATTTTAACATATTAAAGCATCAGGTTCTAGTCATGCTCCATTGCTTTCTGACCCAGAATGTTTAGAAGAAAAAAACAATCAATATGAAATAAAAAATAAACTTCAAATCGAGGCAGAACACAAACAAATCCAATATTATTTTCCTACTCATTCTTATGATTAACAGAATAATTATAGAACACAGAATGCATACTATCATTCAACCATCATCAAATCGATCACAGATTCAGTCTGGTTCCCAGACTATTCCAACCATATTAAATTTAAAGAAAAGCAGTAAAAGGATTAATAAAATGGGTACCTCAGATCAAAGCCAATTGTTCTTTACAGAAATCAGAATCCAGCAACTCTTACAGCTTCTTCGACAGTTCAATCTCAGAAAAGGGATTTACAGTTTTTCGAAACACAAAATACAGAAAGAAAGTTTTCTAAGAAGATTCACTTCTGGAAGTTCAAATTGATTTTGAACCCAGAAATGAATTACGAATTACCGAAACCAAAGAAAACGATTCTACAAATTAAAAATCAAACTTGGAATTCCCAGCAAACCTCAGTGGTTCCTGGATGTTCCTTTTGCAGAATCTCTTCTTTTTGCTTTCGGAATTCCTCCCGAATGGCCTCTCCTGCTTTCGTCTGTGCTCCAGCTTCTTATGGAGCTTCATCCAACGACTCCTCCCATCCAATTCGTCCAGCTGTCCCAACCAAAATGTTTCGTACGACCACAACGACCCTCCAGACGCTCCCCTCCACTCTCTACTCTCTTTCTGTTTCTGTAACGAACTAGCTTTTCCCATTTTCAGTTGCTCAACTTTCTGTTATCACT
>CANUEY010129349.1:0-20149 GCA_948099555.1 Croton setiger
TATATATATATATGATGTAATTGGAGGCCATTAGTTCTAAGTATTAAGATCCTCCACCAAAGAGCCAAATGTTATTGAGGTTGGCTTATGCGCGGCCAACCTCTTCTTCTGTCTAACAAAAAGGGCCACCCTCTCTTGGTGTAGGACTTTGGGAAACATCGGTTACTAAGAGTAAAATCCAAGTCATTTCATGTTTTGGCATAGTCAGCTAATTTTTTCAAGGCCAAACAAAATTGAAGAAGTCGATTCAGTACCCTTTTCAATTACTCTCAAGGAAAAACAGATAATCCATGAGCCCATTAATGTAAGTGCACTTTCACCGAAATTCTTTCTAGAAAAAAGAGGAACTTTCGCCGATCTTTTCTAAGTATCTACTTTTCTCTCCAATCTTTTATTGTTTAAATTCAACTATGCCTTCCTTCGAGTTCTCAGATCTTAGATCCGTTGGCCATAACTTGACTAACAATAATAGGTTCTCGAATGTTAGAATCTTAACTATTAATCGCACTAGGTCATCCATTCACTTTCTAGGTCGCCCATTCACTTTTTGAAAAGTAGGATCAAGATGATCACGATCTCCTCTCGCCCTTTTACCTCCAGGAGAGATACAATTCTACTCAATATCAGATTAGTACAAGCTAAAAAATCAGGGTCGCCCAATATAAGGTCGAACTCCTCGATTAGTACAAAAAACTTTCTCCCGTATACTCTTAATGAGCCTGCGGTTCCTGACCTCCGGACATGTAGACTGATTTTATTTTTCCTTCGTTTTAATTCAAACATTTATTTATATCTTCTAAAAAATAGAATCAATCATATTTTAAAATGAATAAGTTGGTCGTCAGAATTTTCTTTTCATAAAATAAAAATTGAAACAAAAACCAAGCCAATCCAATCCATGCGCAACGCAATGACTTTATACAATAAACTAATGTAAAATCAATTCATTAGTATAATAAAATATCTATCTCAAATTTACAAAAAAAAAAAAAAAAAAAATAGACCATAAACAAACACCACAGAAGAAAAATCATTATCTCACATTGAAATAACGAGTTTATAGAACAAAAGAATCGAAAGAAATCCTAACGGAAATTTTTTTTAAAAAAAAGTAATTAAAAACAAAAAGAAGCGCTAATGTTTCTGAGTAGTCTTCTGATACTTGTCTTTGATCCAATGGAAACCAGTAACAGTACCTTCTTTAACCTTTTTGAAACCTGTGGAAGCAACTGCTTTGGTCTTTCCAAGACCTTCCCCTACCTTCTGCTTGTATTTGGCGGTGGAATTGGTGGAGCCGCCGTTGCTACTTTTCTTGTTCTGATAGTTGTAAACTGGATCTGGACCGTCGTCCCATTGATCGGCCCACGATGTGCCGTAAGAGCTGTTTCCGTTCATGTTTGTTTTGTAAAGAGACGATTTGTCAGATTCGAAAGGAAAGGAAGAGATTTGGGAACGGAGGAATCTGTCAGAGAAGAATGTGGGATTAAATGAGATTTCTCGCGTTATATATTGGGTTTCAGATACTTGGTCCAACTACGACTGCTCCTTTTTTACACGTGTGCGCTTCTGTCACAATTATATAAATGTTATTGACTGAAATACCCTTCTTCCTGTCTTTTGACTAAAAAAAAAAATTATTAGCATTGTATTTCCTTAGGGTATAAGTATTTTTTATTCTTAAGATTAGAATTAAGTTTGGCCTGGCCACCAGATCTTGTACTTCCCGTGTATATAAACCTAAAAAATTTTTGTAAATTCTAATTCACAATTTCATTCTAATATAAAAGTAAATTCTATAAGAAATCTAAAAATATAACTATAAATTAAATGAGTAACAATTTTTTTTAACAATAGAGTAGCCATTTTAAAAAAAAAAAATTGACAATAAAATTTTCAGTCATTTGATTACAGTTTTTAAAATAATTTTTAACGTAATAATTGGCCAAAACGCGAGGAGATGTTTCTTTTAATGTTTAGTAAAATAGCTTATTAGCTAACTTTTAGCTAACATTCTGAATTTGAAAATATCTCACTAAAAGGGAATAATGCTCTGCAACGATTTTTTAAAACTGTTACCGAAAGTATGATTCTTCAGTTGTTTGTAGGCTTCCATAGCATTTAAAATGTTTGATATGTATTCACTCAATTTCTTCTCCTTAGTTGTTTCCTTCAGTCCGTTATTGGTTTTTTTTTTTTTGAATTATTTTTGCCTTCGTTCGCCGTGGCTGCAAGCTTTGTTAAGGAAACTGATACGGACATAATGCTTGAGCAGCAATGAACTTCCTATTCCAGATGAAGGGAAGAAGAGGTGCTCTATGTCGTCGTCGAATGATGGTTCTGGATTCCAAAATTGTTATTCTACTTAAGGAGTGATCTGTTATGGTGATCATCGGAAGGGTTGTTGTTTTCGGTGATTAGTTAATATATTCTGACAACTCAAATTGAAACCACAAAAATATTTAATTTTTGTATATTAATTTGAGTCATAATTCAGATGAAAACAAAAGTGTCTTTATAGAGGCATTATACAAACATAAAGAAATAAAAGCTAATTAAAGATTTATAACTTATTGGTCTTTCATTTCCAACAAAAAAAAAACTCTTGACTATTTATTTTCTTATTAATTTCTAAGTTTAAAACTCACTAAATAAAACATTTAACGTTTATTCAACAAAATACCCTTATAAACTTAAATGCTTCTACCATCCGTTATGCCGATGATCTTCTTGAATTTGTCGAAAAATACTTTCAGTAGCGGTTTTGTGAAGATATATGCAACTTGATCCTAATTTGCCACATGCACCAATTTAACACTTCCTTCCTTAACATGATCTTGGATAAAATGAAAACGAACATCGATGTGTTTGCTTCTTTCATGTTTCACTGGATTCTTTGCTAACTCAATTGCTGATTTATTGTCAACTTGAATCACGGTTGCACTTTGTTGTTTTAACTCCATCTTGCTCAACAATTTTCTAAGCCATATAGCATGACATACACACCAAGATGCTGCAACATATTCAGCTTCACACGTCGAGAGTGTCAAGATCAGTTGCTTTTTTGAAAGCCAAGTAAAAGCAGTATATCTCATAAAGAACACATATCCCCCGGTACTTTGACGATCGTCTATATCTCTGCACCAATCGCTGTTGGAATAACCAACTAATTTGTAATCTTCTGCTTTTGTGTAGAACAACCTTAGTGACATTGTTCCTTGGATGTACTGTAAGATTCGCTTTAACGCCTTCCAATGTGAATAAACCGGCTCCTCCATAAACCGACTTAAAATGCCGACACTTAATGAAAGATCCAGCCTAATGCATGTGAGATAGGCGAAGGCTTCCTATTAAATTCTGATATTTATTCGCATCGACACGTTCTCCTCCATCGAACTTCGAGAGTTTTGCTCTTGGTTCCACTGGTGTTGAAACAGGATTGCAATTTGCCATCTTATACTTTTTCAAAATTTCTTTTGCATATGTCTCTTATGATACAAAAATACCTTTCTCTACTTATCTAACCTCCAAACCAAGGAAAAACTTCATATAGCCCAAATTTATCATTTCAAATTCCCGTGTCATTGTGCCTTTAAACTCTTCTATCATCTCATCATTGTTGCCCATAAAAATAAGATCAACATAAAGAGCAACAAATAACACATTACCTCCATTCTTCTTTACATATAGAGCATGCTTATAGGGACATTGCTTGAACTCGTTCTCTTTAAAATATGAATCAATACGTGTATTCCATGCCCGTGGTGCTTGCTTTAACCCATAAAGTGCCCTCTTCAATTTAGCACCTTCTTCTCTTCTCTGAATTCGATGTAGACATTTTCTTTAAGCACACCATTCAAGAATGCCGATTTGACATCCATTTGAAATATCGGTCATTTGAATTGAGCAACTTGTGAAATGAGTAATTAGAATGTCTCCATTCTTGCAACAGGAGCAAATACCTCGTCATAGTCGATTCCTGCCTTTTGTTTGTATCCTTTCGCAACAAGTCATGCCTTGTACCTTTCTATCTCGCCTTGAGCATTTATCTTTTTCTTGAACACCCACTTCATACCAATAGGATGACTTCCTTTCGACAGTTCTACTAATTCCCATGTGTTGTTGCGGTTAATTGCTTTAATTTCCTCGTTCATGGCAATTTGCCACATCTTGTCTCACACTGCCTCTTTAAAACTAATATTTTCAGCATCTACCAAGAGACATACAAGATGTGCCTCATTTATCGAATCATATAAATTTTACAAACTTTGCGTTTTGGGTTGTAGTGGTTCATCTTCATCATCGGTAGTTTCAGAGTCTTGTTGTTTGCTTATAATGTAGCGACGGATGATTCTCTGTTTCAGTTTCATTCACTTGCTTCATTTAATTGCACATCAAGACTTACCATCACCTTCTTATTTATCGGGTCGAGTAGCTTGTACCCTTTTTTTTTCTCATCATACCCAATAAAAATGTACATTTTGCTTTTGTCTTCAAGCTTCGTTCTTCGTTGATCCGGTACATGTGCATAAGTTGCACTACCGAACACTTTGAGATGAGAAACTGTCGGCATTTGTCCGCTTCATGCCTCTTGTGTTGTTTGATCATCTAATTTCACATGTGGACATTGATTTTGTATATAGTGAACAGCTTCTGCCCAGCATTCTCTTGGCATATTCTTGCTCTTGAGCATTGATCGAACCATGTCGAGAATAGTCCGATTCTTCCTCTCAGCCACACTGTTTTGTTGAAGAGAGTATGGTGCAGTTAGAAATCTTCTTATGCCTTGCTCCTCGCAATAACATGAAAACCGTTGAAGTATACTCGCCACCTTTATCAGATCGTATGACTTTGATGTGTTTACCTGTTGCCTTCTTTACCATCGCTTTAAACTTTTTGAACACCTCGAATGTCTTGGAATTTTCTTTCAAAAAATAAACCCAAGTTTTTCGTGAGAAATCATCGATAAAAGAAATGATGTACCTTTTACCACTGAAAGATTCGGGCGTGATTGGTCCATATACGTCGTTATGAATCAATTCAAGAATATGTTTAGTTTGATAGACACCCCAAACCTTAATCTACGTCGTTCCGACGTCATTACATGCATTTGAAGCATTTTTAATTAAAATGCATTATCATTTGATATGAAATATGACATGAACATGAATTATATGTTTTGAATATGATAATATATGATTTGAATAAAGATTACAAGTTATGATAAACCGAATTACATGTCTGGTTTATATGATGTGGTTTATACTTGTATATGATCATGTTTTGACTAATATTTGGAAATGTAAGGTAACACAGATTATAGTATCTGTGACTTATTGGATAAGAGGAACCCTATGAAATAAGTCTGTCTACGACATGTTCTGTTTAATATTTTGAAATTATGATTTATTGATTTATTTATATTATATAGTTTGCACTTACTGAGTACGCAACTCATTAAATTGCTTTTACATGATTTCAGGTTTTCTTTGGGGCAACTGACAGCGTCAGTTCCGTCATTATTTCTCTAGGTCGGTCAGCTGAAGCTTAGGATTTCTCTCTCTCGCATTTCATCATTAGAATCATCCTATCATGTAGATTTTTGTCGTATGGTTTGTAATATATATTAATAATGTCTATGATTAAACGAATTAATGATATAGTAAATAATGTATGGCATGTCATATGCATAGTAGATGTCATTGCATTACATGTAGAGTTTTAATATGTTAATATGCCTACGGATTCGGTGTTACCTCTATGATTGATTACTGTAGAGTCTTAAAGCATAGATATTCTTATGTTACATGTTAAAAATGTAAAAAAAAAAAATGGCATATTTTATGACATAAGGGTTATAGATCAGGTTGTTACAGATAATCTGCCTTCTTTTGAAACGAGATTTTCGTTTGCTTGCCAAACAAACATTTTTCACAAAATTTGCCCTCATAGTCCAGTCCGGCAATCTGTGTACCATATTCTTCTTTGCTAATTTTTTTAGACCCCTATGATGTAGATGACCAAAACAAAAATGTTATAGCGACGCCTTATCTTCTACATTGACTTGTAAACATTTCTCTCGCATGCATCTCAAATTCAATTTGTACATCCGATTTCTTCCCATCTTGACTCGAGCAACCAAACGCCCTTACTTATTCTTCAAGTGTAGTACCCGATCTTTTATAAGTATCGAGTAACCTTTCTCCGTGAGTTGCACCAAACTCAAAATGTTGATCTTGAGATTGGGTACATAATAGACATCTTGGATCGACCCTATCAAGCCATCCTTTTGTAAGTAACAAACTGTACCTTGGCCTTTGATCTATACCTTTGATGTGTCTCCAAACGACACATGATCATCTTTAATCTTTTACATCTTTTTGAATAAGTACTCGTGACCACACATATGGTTGCTTGCCCCCGAGTCGAGATATCACAGTGTGTCATTGTTGATATTATCTTCATTTTGAGCCATCAATAGAAAACCTTCATTCTCTTCATCTTCCAAGGCCAAGTTAATTGTTTCTTCTACCTTTTTATTGGCTCGACAACATTTTGCATGATGCCCCACTTTACCGCAACTATAATATTTGTCGGAGTAGCAATCCTTCGCGTAGTGACTATAATTGTGACATTTGTAGCACTCGATATTGGAATAGTTTGACCGGCCACCTCTTTCTCGACCGCGTCCTCTTCCACGCTAGTTTGGTTGACTTGATTGTTCCTTCTCCTCATAGTACCCTTCATGATTGTTGTGACCTTTTCCATTGTTTCCACGACCATGCCCTCTACCTCGTAAATTTTGAGAATAGAGTACCTTTTCGTCTTTAATTGTCGCCTTGGTTTGAAGTGCTTGCTCTAGTGTCTCCTCATTCTTTTCCTTCTTACGTTGTTCGTGTGCCTCGAGAGAACCGACATACTCGTCGACTGTAAGCGTCGCAAGGTCCTTTGACTCTTCTATTGCACACACAACATTCTCAAAATTATCGGTTAAAGATCTCAAAATCTTCTCCACTACTTGTGCATCTGTTATCGCATCACCATTACGAATGAGTTGGTTTACCACGACTTATACATGCGTGATATAGTTAGATACAACTTCTGACTCCTTCATCTTCATGCTTTCAAATTCGCCACGAAGAGTTTGGAGACGCACTTGCTTGAATCGGTCGGCTCCTTTAAACACTTTTTCTAAAATGTCCCACGCTTCTTTTGAAGTATTTGCATTGACAATCTTTTCAAAACCTGGCTCGTCAATGGCTCGGAACAACATGTATAGTGCCGCTTTATCCTTTGATCGCGTCTCTTTCAACGCCTTATTTTAAGCCGCCGAATATCCCGTGGTATTTTCTTGTTCTTCGAAACCTTCTTTGACCACCTCCAACGAATCTTGAGATCTGAGAAGAGCTTTCATTTAAATGCTTCAATTCTCATAATTCCCTTCGTTAGTCGTGGTAGCGACATTTGACCCATCACATTTGCCATTTGCTCTGATACCAATTTGACAACTCAAATTGAAACCATAATAATATTTAATTTTTGTATATTAATTTGAGTTATAATTCAGACGAAAACAAAAGTGCCTTTATACAGGCATTATACAAACATAAAGAAATAAAAACTAATTAAAGATGTATAACTTATAGACCTTTCATTTTCAACCAAAAAAAAAAAAATCTCTTAACCATTTATTTTCTTATTAATTTTTAAGTTTAAAACTCACTAAATAAAACATTTAACCTACATATTCTACCTACCGTATGAATACATTGTTAACTTCTTTTACAGCTTTTAGTTTGTTACATTTTTAATTTCCTAAAACAGGTTATTCTATGCTTCTGGTTGCCTTTATATTCTGATGAAGGATGGGTTATGATTTTGACGGAAAGCATGGGGAAGGACAGACAATGTCCTGGGCTGAGGTTGCAGGACTATTGGAAGTGAATAGTGGCTTAAAGATCTATTTCTGTGCTTTACATGAATTCTTTATATGTTCAGTTTCTTGTTTTTTCTTTATTCTTCATTCTTTTATTTTTATGCCTAAGCTAGGCTGTAAGGTTACTTGTTTGTAGGGCTGCAAACGAGCCGAGCCGAGCCGAGTATTGTGCTGCTCGAGCTCGGCTCGTTTAAAATTTCACGAGCTCGAACTCGTGTTAAATTCCACGAGCTCGTGTTAAATTTCACGAGCACGAGCTCGGCTCGCGAGCTTGGCTAGTTTTGAAACTCGAGAGCTTGACTTGTTTTAGGCTCGTGAGCTTGGCTGTTTTATGTTGCTATTCGAGCTCGAGCTTGAGCTCGCAAATAAACTTGAATTCGAGCTCATCTTGAGTTTGAGTTTTAGCTCACAAATAAGCTCGAACTCTTCGAGCTCGTGTTCGAACTCGTTAAGAGTTAGTCAAAAATAAAGAAAATTCATTTTTAATGTCGTTTTAGTGAGAAAATGAAAATAGCAGTTTCAGTAAAAGAGAAATGAAATAGCAAAAAATGAAGTGGAGAGGCGGGTGAATTGGCTGAAGCATATTTTTTGATTTAGTACCAAAATTAATCGTTTTGATAGGCTCGCGAGCTGCTCGTTTATGAAACGAGTCTAAATTTTCGGCTCAAGCTCGGTTCGTTTATTATCGATCCGAGCCCCGAGTCGAGATTTTATCAAGCGAATACCGAGCTACTCGCGAACGGCTCGGCTCGTTTGCAGCCCTACTAGTTTTCCTAGGTTTTGTTTATTTCAATTATGTTTTAGTTTCTTAGTTTTTCAGGTTGGGTTGGTTTATGATGCATGGACTCGCGAACGGGTAGACTTTGAGTTAGGTTGTTCTATCCAATGTTCCTATGCTAGTCTGTAAGGTCTTGACGAGTATGAAATCGAGAGTTTATTGATATTTAAATATCTTCTCTTGACTAACTTTTAATTTTTAATTAAGTAGTTTGTATTTTCTAATATTTAATAAACAGTTACTAAAAAAACTAAAAACACAACACTTATTAGTAGGTAAAAGATATTAAAAAATAAAAAGGCTTATAGTCACTGTAACTTCAGTTTTAAAATTCACTTTAACTTCAATATGTAACCAGCAATTTCATTGAATTTAACATAATAAGAGATATCTAAAAATTTGTACTATTATTTACGAGTTACCACTAAAATATGTGAAATGAATGAGATACGTGCACGTAAGGAGAAAAAGGTAAATTTATAAAGAAGCACCGGTATAATCTTCTAGAAGCATCGAAATTTTATTAGTCAAAAAAAACAATTATTTTTTTGTAGCATCGAAAAAAAGATTGACCATGGCCAGCCGCTATCGTTTTGTATTGATGATTTGATTTCTGATTAGGTAGACCCCCCAACGTAGATTCCTACCTCATAAATAAAAGCCTAGAAGCTTCATCAGCTCGTCACACCGCGTAGCACGAAATTAGGCATGAGAATACGACGACGTCATGCATTACTTTTCATTTTGTAAAATATAAGAAAAGCGCCGTCGTTTAGCTGCTTCTTTAATCTTGCCTGGTAGGGAAAGTCAAAGTTTGACATTCCCTTCTACAGCTAAGAGCTGATCCTTCTTGACTAGCATAATATTTTCTTTTATTTTCCTTCTTTCTTTTACTTAAACATATACATTTCTTGCGGAGCTAAATTTCAAAACAAAGAAAAATATAATTCTCTTTTTATAGATAAGGAACCGACTTTCTGGTTAACATAACATTTTTCAAACAGTTCCATCTAGAATACATTTTTTTTCTCCCAGAACCTTCGGTTTAAAGAATTATTTTCCTTAGTCTACAGAGGAACCTGAAAATAAAGGCAACAATAATGACCTTATCAAACAACTCACCGCACTTGTGGCAGCTCTGCTTACATATCATATGTATCAGGGCTGCGCAAGTACTTATCATACAGCCATTTCGATATGATCAGAGGATTTCCGTTACTTTTCACCGGGAATATGTTCTGGCTATTCTGCCAATCATTTGTGAGTTTTATCCATTCTCTCCTCCAATCTTGCAATGCAAAACCATTTCCGTCCTCTAAACTTTTTATTAAGTATTTGAAATATATAGCTGCTCGAGGGCCGTAGTAATCTGAGAGGAGACCGCTCCAATACTTGTTCCCTAGAAATATGAAGCCAACAAATTAATCAAATGAAACTTACTTCAATAACGTTCTGATGAAGTAGTTAAATTAAAAAGCTTTCCTATCACAGACAATTTAGACAACCCCTTGGGATACCTACAAATTAAAATGCAGAGGGTGTGTTCTATAAATACCGTTTGGTGTATTGTTGATATGCTTACCATAGTCGCGAAGAAGACTTGCTTCATCCTTGGTGTTGTCGAACCACATAGTTATTTGAGTTCTTGCATTCCATTCAAACTGTAATTTGTGTAAATATTAATTAGAACTCAACATAAATTGATTCTCTTGGCTCAAAATGGTTGAGATAATTAGATTTTTAGTTTGATAGGCTCCCCACTTGTATTTCTTGTTCTTTGTCTTGTGCAAGTTGCTTTGCACTTTCTAACCAGGGACCTAGAAGAAAACCCTCATGACATGCTAAGAGAGTGTCCATATCCTCAACAAGATCCAGAAATTTCTGGCTCAGGCGAGTAACCCCACCAAGATCATCTGACTTGTAGGATTTTATGATCTTCAAGAACAACTCATTTGCATATTTTGCCAAAGCTTGTCTTGTCAGGTCAACCAAGTCATAGCTGAGGACACAATGATGAATTTAGAAAATAAATAGATGAAAACAAATCATAAGAGTAAAATGACCATTACAGAAGTAGCTAACAACTTTTTAAAACCTCAAAAAATTGACCTGAAAGTGTTGATTCCTGCCAGTTCCTCCCCAGCTCTGATGAAAAGTTTTAGAGCATGTACAACTTGAGAAGTTGAATACCATATGTGGGGATGATCATATGAATTGGAATTTTCTAGCAGGATTGCTCTTCTTGCTACATGTTTGCCACTTTGCTGCTGCTGTGCTGAGATAAAGAATGGATCAACATCTGGGAATGCCACGATCACATCCCTGTTTTTATCCTGGTTCCCACATCATCAAATGTTATACAAACAACTCAAAGGACAAAGATTCTATCATAGCCAAATGAGACTTTGAAAATGATAAAAAGCGCATAAAGTAAAGCTGAGAGGTTGGATGGTGCAATAGGATATTGAAATAAATATAATATAATAAGTACAAATATACGGAAAAAAACTGCAGGTAATTCCAAGTAAAAGAAGAATATTATAAAAGGTTCCCAAATGCTCAACATTTTAAGTATTATGGCTTAGGGGAGACTCTTGGACGTGAGCAAACTTCTCATAACTTTGCCAGGAGGCTGTTTTGTGTCTGAATTGTATGAACACTTGGCCCCAGTATGAGTTCACACAACAGAAATAAAAGCAGCATGATACAAAAGCAAATCCCAGCTTATGCATTTGTGGAAGTTGTAGCAAAATGCAACAACTGCTTGCTGGTTAACAATAAACCCAAAATTAATTTGACATAAATCAATGAGTTGAGGCACTTACATATGCACCATCAGTGCAATTATAAACTGTGTGATATAAAATATTCCAGGCATCTTGTATTGGCATAACTGATTGACCGTAACGCCTTATTGAATAGAGATCAATCCATGCCTGTGAAAGGAAAAAAGTTAGAGATGGTACCAAAAACTGACCTCCACATAAATGGATCCGATTTACCTGCTTTTCATTTTTGAAATAACAAAAGGAAAAGAAAGAAAAGGATCTGATAGAATAT
Source organism: Croton setiger (assembly GCA_948099555.1). Classification (NCBI taxonomy): domain Eukaryota; kingdom Viridiplantae; phylum Streptophyta; class Magnoliopsida; order Malpighiales; family Euphorbiaceae; genus Croton; species Croton setiger. The sequence goes on from CANUEY010129349.1 coordinate 11,772, forward strand.
TAAGAGTTTTAAGCAGCATGGAAAAGCTTAAAATTACCTTGACATCAACTTTGTTATGTTGAAATGCCATTTCAGACATGAGATCATAAACAACAGGGTTCTGTTCTATACCTTCCATTGACATTCCAACACCAACCTACAAATAAATCTTTTAAACAGAGTGAGAAAAATAATTCAATAAAATGGGAAAATAGTAAGTGCCCGTGGCTTGTCAAAATTAAGTGATCAAAATATGCAGGAGCAGATAAAGAGAAGTGAGCTATTCTTAGTGTTGCCTGTTGGTACAGTATTGGAGCTTATCCATGAATCACTCTTGATATGACAATAACATGCTCATAAAAATAGAACTCTAAGATTCATTGTTATGTGAGCTTCCAAGCAAATCTCAAATTTCAATACACCATTTTATCTATTAGGTTTGTCACCCATTCTGCATTTTTGTGTGAATTTCAATTTCCACTTATACATTTGGGTCAAAATTATTTTTTAAATCTTCCATCAACTTTGCATTCACATTTACATAGTCTCATTACCACCTCAGACTTGATTGGATTTGAATTGGATCAAGCAAGTTAGTGATTAAGCTTACCATTGTTGAGTTTTCACTTGTACGAGCTTCAACTGGTCCAGAAGCTATTGAATCTAATATCCCATACATCTCTACATTTCCTGCAAAGTTGTGCAGCATACACCTGTAAAACAAAGAACCAGCTAGGAAAAAAAATGTAAAAAAGGGAGATGAATATCAAAAAGGTAAAGCGGGAAAGATAATACATTTCCAATCTTATGATACCAGCCCTCCTTCAAAGCAAGCATAAATATATATGCATGCAAGTAATGAATGCAAAAATCACTGTTACTTCTTGATAGTCCTGACTCCTGATACTTTTCTTCTCTTGTATGTGGGCTGCAAGAGAATGGCTAAATAATATCTTTGTTCATAAATAGCTTGCTACAAATAGTTTTCTTCCCTTGTATGTGTATATGTGTATCATACTCTTTATGTGGTAAGTAAACTGAGAAATGTCTGATTTCATGAGCATCTTAGTTCATGAATATACAGTTACTACTTAAAGAGACTGATACAAACTCATATCCTTAACAACAATAGATGAATACACTTTTTTGATAAAAGATGAATAACACTTTAGAAAGTAAAGAAGCAAAACTCTACCAGATGTAAGGGATGCCGTAAAACTGCTCTGAGGTAATCCATATGGGTTTTACTTCAGCAAACAGATCGAGGACCACCAACCTTCCCACAGGAACAGAATGTAAAAGTGCCTATAAAAGGGCATAGTTTATTGTTAGTTGATGCGCAAACGATTGCAGAAATCACTTGAATAGTGAATCCCAAGATTGCGTCATGGAGATAATATACATCTGCTAAAAGGGAAAAAAATGATGAAATTCTGTATAGGATAGAGATAGGACCCAAAATGGAAGATTTTGTCAACTACAGATGATGGGAAAAGAAAAATTCATAATAATTCTATGGCATGCCTGTGATCGATGTCCTACATGTCAAAGAAAAATTATCATTTCATTAGCTGCCAACAACCTCGAATCAGTTTGTTGGGCAAAACAGTTGTAAGTTGAAAAAGGGAAGAGCATAAGCTTGGATTTCTTTGGAAAAATAAATGATCATATAATAATTAACGATGCAATGAGAAGACTTTCTCCAAGTCTCTTCAAGAAGCAGGCCAACATCTAAGTAGGGTGCATGTTATGCTATGTATTCTGTATGATCACAAAATATTTATTTATTGAATCATACATTAGAACAAGATCAGCTTTCAATGAACATCTGCTTTCTATGCTTTGTATTCTGTGGTTACCAATGTTAGATTACAAAGATAAAGAGCATTCTAAAATCTTATGTTTTTTTATCAGATGCAAAACTTCATGTCAGTTGAATTTTTATCATTTAGTTTGCAGGTGATACTAAAATGCAAGGAGCATGAGGGTGAAACTGTTATGTTTAAAAATAAAGTAATAAATAACATTGACCTAAAGTCTGGAACACAGAACTAATGGAGCACAATGAATTGCAAATAATCAAATCCGAAATATGACCTTCATTTGTGGAGGTCTCCAGAAAGGATCATATGAGAACAGCCACCCCTGCATAGCAAAGGTCAACAAGATATAATATGAGATACAAATAAAGTTCATATAGTCAGGAAATTAAATTTAGATTATTACTTGCATCAACCAGACAGCATTGCTATCACCACTTTGCATTCCCTTAAAGATTGCTGCACCTAGTGTAGATATGTACTCTGGGTCATCAACAGGTGGAGTATTCTCATCAAAAGTGTCACTGAAAAAGGGTCAGTAAGTCATCAGGGAAAAAAATCTAAGGGAATAAAAAAATCACTAAACAATGAAATTGAAAAAGAAAAATAGAAGATGGCTTGACTAACACTGTACATTAAAAATTATACCAAGCTTAAAAGCTAAAATTAGTAGTTTAAAGGCAAAAGTTGTGTATTGTAAACCCATTGTAGTAAGAAAGCCAAAAAAAATCATACCAATTATATATGTGGCCAGTCCTTCCATATTCTGGCAAAAAAAATTATTCAAAATTAAAAAATCACAGAACTTCAAAATGCAGGTAAATTTTATTAGGGTGTAGAAGCATAATTTAGCTAACATTGGAATCGAGAGAAGTATACCTTTTTGTTGCAGCTCAATGAATGCTTTTCCAATCTCAATGAACAATGGATCTGTTGCATCAAGAAGATAGGTGCAACACCATCTTTGATCACCCTTAACTGTGAACCTGATCATAAAGTTCATTAACTCTTGGCAATTTAAGCATCAAGTCAATTCTAACTCAAGAACTCCTACATACTAAATGATAGTGGTCTGGTATGTAAATTCTCTCCTGCCAATGCCATCCAGTCTAAAATTCATGATTCAGTAAAATATATCAATGCTTGGACATAAGCTATTTGAAACCAGGTTTGAGTAGTTTGACAACTTTATACAAAACTGAAAAAAAATAAATAAATAAATAAGTGCATACAAACATGAAATGCAAGCTCATAAAAAAATAAATAAAAAAGATTGTAATTCAATGAATTTGTTGGATTAACACTGAAAGAACTCCTTGCAATTAACTTTTATTACATGCAGCTATATCATGTCCAGTTGATCACAAGTAAGAAAGCTGTGTCTATCAGTTGAATTAGACATAGTAATACATACCAATTTCCCAGCCGTGTTATCTTAGCTGATGGGGATATGTTGATCAACGCTGAAGGGACATTTCCAGAGAAGGCGGGAAGGACTGAAAGCACGTTCACAAAAACATGATCATTCTATGAAAGTTAAAAGAGCAAGCAAACAATACTAGATAAATCAGATTCTCTGCATAACTTTTCCTATATAAATGAGTTGCAGTCTCCAATGCAGAAATAAGAAAACCTCTAAAAGAGCTATTCTAATATCTTATGCTGAATAAACTACAGACAAAAAAATACAAAAACATTTTTACATAAACTTAAGAAAAGAGCCTAAAAATAGTATCAAACATCATACCACAAAGAATAATTTGAAGTTTGACCAAAAGAAAATCCCTAAGACACAAGAATAAACGCTTGATACCTGGATTCATTCCAAGCTCATACATTCGTGTAAGAATTTTCTTCTGCAGAATTAGTTGTTGATCTAACCAACTTTGTGGCAGTGGGCCACCCCACCTGTATCATCAATACAAGCATCACAATAAATGCTTCCATGTACCACAAGAATGCTGATACAAAGAATTTTGTAACTCAAAATATAATGTGATATTTAAATACAAAGATGTGCTACACAAGTACAGGAAGTTCACGCGGCCTTGGGCCACATAACAGAAAGATCATTTTCCCATTCCATACAAGCTCCTAACCTTAATGAGATTCTCCAGAACAATAAGGAAGGCCTAGAAGGTTACCTGTGCAAATTTCCCATTCTTGACCATGCAAGAAAAGCAGGGCCTCCAAAGAAATCATCCAGATCTACCTTGCTTACATTAAATTTCTGATAAAGTGATGGTAGGTCATTAGAAGAAAAACAAGAATATGAAAAGCTGTGACTCTTAACCACTGCCATCATGCGCCAAGGTCCGCAAAACTCTCAACTAGCGTTCAGTGCAAACAACAAAGACAAGAAAACAATATGATCGAAATATTATAAACTTAACTTGGTGTGTCATCTAGGAAAATATCACATGACCACTAAATTTTACCTTATCGAACAAAAGCATTTGGAAGATAGAACCATGCAGAAATAACTTTGTGAATAAATACATTTTCCCGAACTATGAATATCAAGGGTATCTTAGTGCACCTCAACATTGCATTCAACTATGTTCTTTGCAATAAAATTTGTACAGTTTAATGATGATAACCTTTTTTAAAATAACAAAAGAGAGATATGGTTAGATATATAAATACGCAAGTGTACTCTTCCATTCTCTATGTTACTTCTGCAATAATGTACACAAAGATAAACCTCAATTAATAATAAATAAATGACAGATAGTTTAACATCACTAATATGCTTATGGGTAAACCATACATGAATACATAAGAGTGGTAATGTTGTTCCTAATCCAATGTAGATCAAATCAAAAGACAAGCAAATGCCACACAGTGAATCTGAAACCTCCACATTGTCATCCTCTCATACCATCATAAGTCTACCTCCCTTTGCTTTCTTAGGGCCTACAACTAATATGATAAACATTCTGTAACAAAGTCAAATTTAAGAGTTTCGTGTGAGAATAAAGGTTCAACACTTCATAGGTAAAGCTGACAATATGATCCAAACAAGGGTGGTTACCTCGAAAACCTTTTGCCAAATAGCCTCTTGCCCAGTAAATGCTAATGGAAGGTTGATACCTTGGAGAGCCATCCAATCGATTTCTTTTTCCCATCTTTTCCAGTCCCACCAAGCAAAAGTATCTTCCAAGGGTGCAGGAATGTATATAGATATTAAATCGATTTAACATTCTTCATGATTTTAATTTTTAACTCAGAAGATCAAAATATAAAAGAAAGAGCACTAGTCAGGTAGAAACTTACAACTAGAAGTAACAGAATTCTGGAAATAATTCCAAGGAACGGGTCTCTGTACCAAAACACCAGAATCTTGAACACGGGGAAGAGAACCTAATTTAGGTATTGAATTTAGTTGGGCACCGCCAGTTTTGTCCCAAGAGATGTGAGAACCGCACCAATACTTCAAATACCAATGCAAACCAGCTAACACTTCCACTCCGGTGACTCCAGAAATTCTAGTGAATGATACAGCCAAAATTATTACTTGCAAAATACAGATTTTAGTGAATAAGCACAAAACTAAGAAATTTTTCACTTACAAAATTTCTGGAGCTCCGGTTTTTGTAAAAAAAGGATTATTTTTTATAATAAAGCAAGACTCTCCACCGCATTGCTCCTAAAATAAGGGAAAACAAGCTTAGGAAAACAATTCGAACTCAATTCAATAAAAAAAAAAAACTGAGAATTAAAAGATGAAATCAAAACACCTTGGATATTATTCGAAACTCAAATCCCGAAGAATGAGAAGGTAGCAATCGTTGAAGAACTCCTCGAGCTGCGGCTAACTGGACAGAGGGAGGAGCTCGCTCACGTTCCTGGATTTCTAGAAGGTGCGAAATGTAATCGACACCGATCGTCGATGACCGAGCAAAGGAAAAAATAGAGAAGGCGAGGAAGATAGAAATGGCGGGAAGGAAAGAGGCCATAGGGAAGGAGAGTGAGGTGAGAAGAAGAGACGGTAATGAGGCTTATAGACATAGAGAAGGAGAACGGTGACATTTTGGAGAGTAGTGGTGATTAGGTCAGGATATTCTGCTGAATGCATGAGACAAAAGTTGGTGGCTGGCCGGCGAGGAGAGGAAGAAGGAAGAGGACGAGGACGAAGGGAGTGGGTCATGTTTTAATAGTTTTGACTTTTGAATTTGAAGTTGTAACCGACGTCGTTTGATAAGCCATAATGGGCACTTGCTCGTTTGACAAATAATGGTATTCTCCAATTTTATGATTTTTAACTTATTCAATATATTAAGATAAAGTTATTTTAGAATTATTCAAATAGAAAAAGTTATAAGAATAATTAGAAAGTTTTCAGAACAATTTAGTTTTAAAAAAGTTACAAATATCAGTTTATTTAAATTTTTTTATAAAAAAACAAACTAAATAATTTATAATTTAAAAACTATTTATAAAAAAAATATTTATTTTAAGTTTGAAAATACCCTTAAGACCCTATAATCGGTCTTTATTCTAAGGAGGAGAGCTCTTATAATTAATGATTAGAGCATCCAGAATAATGTTAGAATTCATAAAACTCAATCTCAATTTGTGGGAGTCACAAAGTAATTAAGTAGTTTGAGAATGAATAGAATACTTCAATCCATGCATAAAAAAATTAAATGACATAAAAACACAATTTTACATTTGAATTTTAAAACTTCAAACTTTACGTATGCACAAATATATATTCTAAATATTGATTTTTTCAACAAATTAGCACTCGACCTCTCTCAAAATAGTGCGTGAATTACACACATCATCTAATGTAATTTTAAAAACCTACTTATACATGTCCGTTAAAATCAACATCTCATTTGGTTTTCTTCCCCCCTTTTTTTTTTTCTTTCCCATGTCTGATTATGTATAATTCATACATAAAACCTATGAAATTTCCAAATCAAAAATAAAAAACCCATCTTCAAAAGTTTTTTCTTTTCTTCAAAATTAAAACGCATCTTTAATTAATCAAAAACCATTTTTGGATAATTAATTTCTTAGATCTTGAAACAAAACTTAGGAGGAAGAGCAAACCAAGAGACACATTGAACTTTCCTTGCCAGTCAAAACCGTTAGTAGACAATGAGAGGTTCGGACTAGAGTTGAGCAAATTCGGTTTGGGTCGATATAACCAAAAATCTAAAACCGATCAAAAACTAAATTCATAAATTAGTGACCGAACCAATAATAGTGGGAACCGAAACAAACTGAACTGATGACTTTTGGTTCGGTTAAAAATCGAGAATCTACAACCAATTTCAAACAATAGCAAATTCATGCTAAATTCTTGAAGCTTCACGAGAATCAAAACAGAAGTAATGAAATCCATGAACTTTTTACATACCAAACAAACAAATAAACCGTACAATTAATTACAAACAAATTTTACAAAAATTTAGTCTTATGTTGTTCTACGCAGAAGCAAATACTAAACCTAATTGCATTTTAAACTCATAAGCACTCCATCAAGAAATTTAACAAATAAATATCAATCAACAATTTCAGCTTAAAAATAAATTTATCTGAAGAATACATAGATAATGATTGTTGTTGAAGGTGGATTTTTGCAAAGAAAACCGAAGAGAAGGAGCCTCTAGTTGTGATGATTTTTCAAGATCTACTTCTATTCCTTTCAACGAAAAAAAAATATTGAGGTATTGTGATAGCACCCCACCAAAGAGATTGATAAGAAGATCAACAAGGACTCGTGTGGTGAATAAAAAGTATTTGGACTAAATTAATACTGCTGCACTACTGCTGCACTTTACTGCTGCACTACTGCTGCACTTATTTTTCATTTGCTTCAGATTTTTATTTGAAATAATCAAAGATGCTGTAGTATTTGTTGCCTATTTTCACTCTTGGTGCTGATTGTGGCCTTAGGAGTAGGATTGGTTTGTTATTTTTTTTTTCTATTTAAACTATTTGTATCTGCAATAGAAGGCAACGAAAATTAATAATCATCAAGCTTTTATTCTTCAATATGTTTTCTTTCTCTATTCTTTTTCTTTTGGCTTTGACAGGGACCCATCAGTGGTATCAGAGCCTACATTCCTTTCTTTCTTTTAACCATGACTTCCAACAAAGAAAGAATTGAACAGTTAGAAATTGGTCTTGGCCAACTCCAAGACAATCTGTCCAAAATGGAGCAGGGGTCGGGTGACGAGCTACAACAAAGAAGTATCCAGTAGCGCCGGAGACCGAGTCAGCCGTAACCGTGGCAGCCAAGAGGAATCCAGAGAAAGGGGAAAATCGTTGTTCTCTGCGAAGCTTGCAAAACTTGAATTTCCAAAATATTCTGGAGATGACCCGACAGATCGGTTTACAAGAGTTGGACAATTCTTTGAATATCAAGGAACTCCTGACTCAGAAAAAGTATCATTGGCCTCTTACCACCTTCAAGGTGAAGCCAACTGTTGACGCTTAATTTTTGCCCCAAAAAGTACCAATGATGATTAATGTTCCAAGCTCAATCAGACATCCAGAATCTAAGCAGCTCGATTTCCTTCTTCTTAAAAACTTCAAAAGATTTCAATTCCTAGTGCGATTTAA
>CANUEY010129496.1:0-13718 GCA_948099555.1 Croton setiger
CTCCGTTTATGTCTTTCGACGATAAACGAACTTAAAACCACTCTTGTTTATCATTTTTAACTCATTTATAATCATTTCTCAAATCATATATTTCATGTAAATGTCATTTATCATGTCATACTCTGATGCATTTAAACAAAAAAGCATGAAATGCGTGAAATGACGTATGCTTTTGGTCAGGGGTGTCACATGCTTGGTAGCAACTGGGAGGGTGCCGGAAGGTCAACCGGAGAGGAAAAAAGGAAAGCAGCTGAGGCAGAGCATGCCTCAAGCGGGGCAGCCTCTGGGAGGTTAACTGGAGAGGAAAAAAGGAAAGTAGCTAAGGCGGAGCATGCGCCGGGCAGCTTTCGGGAGGTCGACCGGATAAAAATAGAAGGGTAGCAACTAGGACGAGCATGCCCGGCGCACGGCGGTGTTGGGTGGGCGCCTAATCGTCAACCGTTCTGTCATTTTTTTACTTATTGCTTCGAAAGTGTTTTCCCGCTTCTCCGTAGCTTTCCAGAATTTTTTGGGCCCATTTCTGTGATCCTTGTAGTTTTTTGGACGTTTCTAGTATAGTGAAAGACATACTTCCTGAATTGTTAAAGAATTGACTCTGATCCGCGCCATTTGTCAACGGTCTGCTAGAGACGGTATTTGGTCGTCAAAATTCGAGTATTCACAAATGAGACAATTTATATTATTAAAAAAAATAATTAAATAGTAATTATGATAGTCAAACTTAAAAAAAAATATTAAAATCTGCTTATAACAAATTTAAAATGTTTAGTATAAAATTAAAATAATCAACCCTAAAAAATGTAAAACGAAAAATAAAGACATTCAATTTGCAGCGAATTACTTATATTCGCTGTACAACGCGGTTAAATACTAGTTTCTTTAAAAAATAAAAATAAAAGAGGAGGTAAATTACAAATTAATACTTTGGGCCAAGCTGCTGAAAAAAAAAAAAAAAAATCTTATCCACCTTTACTGTGCACATAACCAGAACAAGAGGGAACAGAGAAGCTCTAAGTGATAGAGAAGAGAGAATGGCTATGTTGTCTTCTTCGATGCTCTCATCTTCTTCTTCTGCAACTACCCCAAAATCCTATATTTGTTGTGCAAGAAAAGGTGTCATTACTAGCAGCCCTTTAACTGTGGGATTTTCATTGGTGAAATCAAAACCATATATTCGCACAGCATTTCCTTTGAGCCATGGTCGCAATTTCGTAGTTTGCTCTCAGAAGGAGGAGAAGGAAAAAAAGACGATTGCTCATGTGCCTCTTGATCAGCGTTGGATGTTCGAAGAGTCTGAGCTCAATGGCCCTGTAATTCCTCGATTTACTTATCAGATTCCTTTATTATAAATTTATTAATTTCCTTCTTTTTTTTCTTTTTTTTTTTTTTTTTTTGCAATGGAGTTTGGAGAATGGATGAAGAAAGAAGATTTGTTTTTGTGTTTGTAGGACATTTGGAATACGACTTGGTATCCCAAAGCTGCAGACCATGTAAACACGGAAAAGCCTTGGTACGTTGTGGATGCTACAGATAAAATTCTTGGGAGATTGGCTTCCACCATTGCCATTCATATTCGTGGGAAGAATTTAGCTACCTATACCCCTAGTGTGGACATGGGAGCCTTTGTAATTGTGGTATGTAGCTTCTGCAATTTTGTATTTTAATTGCCTTTGCTAGACATAATCATTGTGCCAAATATTGTAATGGGTCTTGAAGATTTGTTTTTTATGTCATTTTCTTTCTAAATTTTGGTTTCTTGCTGATTCTCTTTGTCAATTGCGTATTTGGAAGTTTATTGGTTCAAATCTAATTCAAGGCTCAAGAGGCCTCAAGTTTGTTTTAATAAGCATACATTTCTTTTAAGTTCTAATTTAGTAGGTCTAAGTAGATCTCAAGGTTGCTTGTAGCAGCTGAATCATTAAAAAAAAATACAGAAGATGCTGCTGTTCTCCATTTTATGTATTTATCCTTGTCTTAATGTTATATTTACTCATGAAAGTATTTCATAAGATTATTGTTTTATGTCTAAAGTATTGGTAAACTAAATTCTTTCAGATGCAGTTGGGTGGAGTGTGGAAGAGAATTGATATTGTTTGTTGTAATTTGATGTTTATTAGTATCTTAGTACACATCCACACTTAAACATGAGATTTGGGAAATGATGAGATATTACAGATTTTGCTTAAAAATGTGATAGTGGAGTATCTCAAGAATGTGCCTATTTAACTAGTTCCTGATATTAAAAATACATATATCAACATTGAATTTACAAGTTTGGTTTGAGTCACAAACTCAGAACTCAATAGTGGCTTCTTCTTTAACTAACAAATATATCTTGGTATTATCACTACATATTTACTAAAAATAGAAATTAAACTTTTCAACATTTTGTGTTTCACCTCAAGCGTTAATGATCCTTGTCAAAAATGTGAATTGTCATATATATCATATGTTTCTTTCCATGTTCAGAGTTAAAAACATTTTATTAGTTTGAAATTACTTCTAAGTTTTTTAACCTTTCAGTTAGTCATAAGCTTTTGTGTTTCTCAAGGTTATTGAAGGTCTGAACATCGGTTCTTGTAACAAGACCTATTAGCCACATTTTAAGCATGTTAACTTTTGAAAATTTTTTATTCAAAAGGTGAATGCTGAAAAGGTTGCTGTATCTGGGAAGAAAAGGACCCAAAAGCTATACAGGAGGCATTCAGGAAGACCAGGAGGCATGAAAGTGGAGACATTTGATCAGCTACAACAGAGGATTCCGGAAAGAATTATTGAACATGCTGTTCGTGGCATGCTTCCCAAGGGAAGGGTGAGTTCTGAATTTCTAAATCAATGTGATTATTTATGTTTCAAGTAGGTTTTTGTTTTCCTTGTAATTTATGATGATCTGCAAAGGGGTCTAATTAGTTCTCCAAATGATTATTTTGCCATAGCAAATAGAAAAATACAAAGAGCAGTAGTGGAAATAAGGAAATTCTGGGAAATACATTGTCTATTAATTGAGTTGAGAATCCAGAAATAGAAATTACCACTGAAGAAATAGAGAAAGTGAAATTAGGATAAACTTAAATCAAAGAATCAAGCTACCATAATCCCGAAAGGGATTAGGCTAGAAATTGAATAATTGTCATCACAAAGATAATCCCCATAACGTAGTTAGATACATATTTATATTAGCTTGGTGCCTAAGGTGCCTTTATCTGAGTAGAACAAGTGTCCATAATCCCAAACCAATTTTACCATCAGCTCATCAGCTTCCCTGGTTTTTCCTAGAGTAAACTAGCTGTGGCTTTGGTCTGGGCTATCATATTTAATACTCCATCTGTTTGACTAGCATAGAAAAAGGATAAAAATAATTTTTTAAGGAAAATGGATGTTTGTCACAAAAATTTCTATTTTATCCTGGTTTATGTACACTTACATTTCTTGAAGAGTGCACTTTTTTTTATGACTTTTCCACAACATTCATATAGATATGAATCTTTTTTCACGATATTTAACAAACTTATTTTTAAAAAATACAGTATTTTAGAGACAGAGAGGAAAATGGGTTTAACTTGCAACTATTGCTTTACATTCTTAGAATTTAGCTCGGGTTCAACCATGGGCATTATTGTCATTCCACATTTAAACTTAAATTTGAACTTTCCTAAAAAGTCAATATCTCTATGTAAATCGAACGCACAATATGAAATTTTCTCTATGTAAATCAAACAGAAGGAGTACTTAATGACAACTTTCAAATAAAATTATGAATGAGGTGGTAAAATTATGACATTATTAGTTCGTTATTTCTATGATTGAAATACCAGATTGATTTCAAAAAACAGGTCATATTTGTATAACAAATGTGTGAGTGGAATCCTCTGTTTGTGGGAATGTTGAGTATTTATTAATTTTATTATGCAAAATAAAAGAACATTTCTATAAATTTATCAAAGAAAAGAACTACGCTATTTTATTAGTTAAAACTCAAACAAGATTTCTTCTTTGTCAAATACTTTAGTACCAATTTCAGATCACTTTGATTCTTTGAAGACTTCCGAAGTCAATCTCTAGATGAGAGTGCTTTGAGATTTTGGCTCATCGTATAAACACATTTTCTCTTTATTATAAGCATACGAGACAAAAATAATACCATCAAACGCTTTTGGAAATTGAGTTTCAAATTCACCAATCAAACAACAGGTTGGTGGTGGTGTTGATCATTTTACTTGTACCTTCCATTATTCTAAATTTTTCTTTGTATTGGGGTCAAATTTGATAATCATAATTTATGAAGGGAAAAAAATTGCATTTGGGTCATTTGCCTCGTATCTTCTAACGTGGCTCAATCTCTAGCATTGCATAAGGTGATGTTTGTTGGAAAATCAATTAAAAATGGAGTGGAAAATGAAAATGTTACTGCAGTGTCATTACTTGCTGGCTTCTATTTTTTTTTGAGATGATATCGTGATAATTGGCTGCTTTGATAAGTTAATGATTTGAAAGGACATTCAATCCTACTCCAATTAACTTGTTTGACAAATTTAGTGGGTTTCTTCCTCGCCACCCCCTTTTAACTATAGGTTTTTCTCATTCTCCTGCTCAACTTCATTGTCCTGAAGTTAGTGAGTTTAGGGTTTCAGAATTCCAAAATGCATGGTTTTAACTGGTTATGAGTGCATCCAATGGTGCAAATGTAAGCTTAACTTTTTGTAAATGCAAAAACCATGGATTTGAATTGTGGAAATAATTGCTATTCGAAAAAGCTTGGGGAAGGTTTCATACAAAGATGAGCTTGCCCATCTCTTGCGAAGCAATGAACCATGTGTGTTGGGAGACCCTTTTCTACAATATCGTTCTTAAATTGCCAGAAAATTAACTTGATGAACGGTTTGAGTTGCCTTGAGGATTTTTCTTTTTTTTTTTTTCTTTTTTTTTTTTTTTTTTTTTTTGCGCCTGATAAAATTAACTTGTTGAAAAGGAACAAAAAGTGCAGAAAAAGATAGGAAAGGCCATTATGGAAATTTCTTGTGTGCTAACTGGTAGTACGAGTTGAAGAATGGTTTTAATTTGCCCACTGCATATATTGTTGAATGTTGCCATTAATTTTTTGTTTTCACAAGGAAGCCAAAGTAACAGTATTAGAATGCATGTGATGATTGCAATTCTGGTTGTTTTATGATGTGATTTGCCATTTCAACTCCAACCTTCTCCCGTTAGTTAATTGAGATTTTTAATTATTTTATTGCAACTTGGAAGTTTGGAGTTTAAACTATAGAAACGAGCTTTGATGCATTTGTTGAACTTAAAAATAGTTTTTTTGTTGCCGCATAGAAATGAGCTGACATTTGATGATGACTGATTCTTGCAGCTTGGAAGAGCATTATTCAACCACCTTAAAGTATACAAGGGCCCAGATCATCCACATGAAGCTCAGCAACCAGTCGAACTGCCGATAAGGGACAAGAGGATTCAAATGCAGAGATAGGGAGAATTTCAGTTCAATCCAGCTGAGGATTTTTAGAACTAGAGTTGCTTGCTGTTTTGAGCAAAGAATATGATTTGGAAATGTATTTTGTAGCTTTCTGTTGTTCAATCTGTATTCAACTTAGTGTAAGATTCCTTTCTTCAATGTATTTCTATCCCACTTCGAGTATAGTTCTAAAGTGATTACTATCTTTAATAGGGGATAACTGAATGATAAAAACTAGTGTAAGCGGGTTGAACTTAAAATCAATTTTTTTTTTTTTAAAAAAATGAAACTAATATTTTATTTGTACAAAAATATAAACTTTCAGATGGTTCGATTTTTTCTCCGCAAAAATAATGTATGCCAATTGGAAACTTAATTATTATCAGTCTTTCTTATTTTGAATTAGCATGAAATTGGGAATGCTTGTTGAAATAAAAATATAAAATAACATGAATTTTGTAGTGACTGCAAATGCAATCACTTTGGCCTTAATAGAAAGGTATGTATATCATTATATGTAGAAATGGCAAGAGGCCGGGTTCGGGCCACAAATTGGTGATTCGTTGTTTGTCGTCGGGCCATGCGGTGGTTTATGGTGGGCCAGTTAGTAGACGGTTTGCTTCCCGAACCAACGGTTATTGGGCGGTTCGAGTGGTTCACGAACGGTTAACCGGCAATTTTTAGACGGTTCAAGTGTTTCCGATTCATGGCTGGCCACGGTTCAGAAAATGATTAAACCTGAATCGGTCCGCTACTCCAACGGTTTCTGTCCAAGCTTAGCGGTACGATTTGAGACTGGCCAATTCCGGTTAACCGGCAAGCCAAAACCGCCAATTTTTTTAAACTGAACTGGATTATAGCCACCTCCAGATATGAACGTATTGAGATTGTTATTCTTTTTCATCATATTTTTAGTCCTAATATTATATTATGAATAAATATAGTACAAATTTACATAATTAACTATTTAGTCTCTTTCTAAAAAATAACTATTTAGTCTATCGGATTTAATAAAGTTAAGTACTTAGTCCATAAAATTTGATATAATTAACTACTTAATTTCAGAATTTTACACAATTAATTACTTAGTCCATTAGGATTAATGTTTTTAACACAATTTGAACAACAATTCTGATGGAACCACTATATAGTGTAAGGTAATATTGAATGACTAATTAGTGTATTTATGATGACATGACACAATGATAAAAACTTAAATCCTTATTTGACAACATAACAAAAATCATACAATTTCTAAGCTTTATTTTTGTTTATCTTCATTTTCTTCTTCAAATATTAGGAGTCATTTTTAATCATTTATTGCCATTATTGATTTAAAAACTTAACTTAATACATACAATTTAATGGTTAATTTAAAATTATTATTTTGAATTTGTTTATAACAACCACATTTAGAATTCCAAAAAATTTATTTTATTATAAATTTAAAATACATTAACATACACATTTATATCTATTTATTTCAATTTTTAAAACAGAAAAGTATACATGACGTTAATGTATTGACTATCATTTGTACATATCTTACAAATCATACATACATTTTCTTCATATTAACTTCCTTCAAAAATCAAACAGTATCAAGAAAATAAGAATTAACTCTAGGAAGTTTTATCTTTTTTATTTGTTGTAAATGATATCCAGAAGCATCTTTTTAAAATTGCATTATCCGTACGTACATTATGTGGATAATCACCTATTTTCGAAAAATATAAGAACTAAATAGTTAATTATGTAAGCATTATATCTAATATTTAACTCAAACTTAAGCAAAAAAATTAAAAATAATTGTTTTATAGTGAATTTAAAGGCTATTATACAACTCATTAATAATTAAATTTATTTCTATCTGTTTCTTAATTTTAGTTATACTAATTAATATATTTGTTTCTTAATCAAATATGGACTGCTGTTTCAAACAATTTCGTTAATGGTAAAGTTGAACAGGTTTAAAGGTCAAATTGTCAAAAAAGTAAAAAAAAAAAAAAGGAAAATTTGAAAAATCACATAGAAGTTCGGGGGTCCAAATTGAACTTTATATTTTTTAAGAATAAATAAATAAAAAGCACAAAACGACTCCGTTAGAGAGCGAAAAATTTCTAGGGCGTTCTTTTCTGGCCTGGGTGGTGCATTTCATAGTTGCTTTATACACAGACAGCCACTTCGATCACTGAAAGAGGAACACTCGTTCATCTCTAGGGTTTCTCTGTTTCTCTCACGACTGCAAATTTGGAGAAGAAGAAGAAGAAGAAGAAGAAGAAATCAGTGGTGCGAGATTATTGAAAAATGGGATTTTCAATGCAGCCATATGGAATACAATCAATGCTTAAAGAGGGACACAAACATCTCTCCGGTCTCGACGAGGCTGTTCTCAAAAATATCGATGCCTGCAAGCAGCTCTCTACTATTACTCGCACCTCTCTCGGCCCTAACGGTAGGCACACAGTTCCTCTCTCTAGACATTTTGGATCTGTTATTTCTTTATTTTGTTGAACTTCTTTCTGTTGTTGCAGGTATGAATAAGATGGTTATAAATCATTTGGACAAGCTTTTTGTAACAAATGATGCAGCAACTATTGTTAATGAACTCGAGGTTCAGCATCCAGCTGCCAAAATTTTGGTATTAGCTGGGAAAGCTCAACAAGAGGAAATTGGTGATGGAGCTAACTTGACTATTTCTTTTGCTGGTGAGCTTCTTCAGAATGCAGAGGAGCTTATTAGGATGGGATTGCACCCTAGTGAGATCATTAGTGGCTATAGCAAAGCAATCACAAAGGTCGGCTTACTAATTATTTTGTTATCACACTTTATCTGTTTTTCTGTATTATTATGATAGCTCAGTATGAATAAAAATTGCAGACAATTGAAACCTTGGATGAACTGGTGGAGGAAGGGTCCGAAAAGATGGATGTGAGAAATATGGAACATGTCATTACTCGAATGAAGGCTGCTGTTGCTAGCAAGCAATATGGACTTGAAGATGTTTTGTGTAAACATATTGCTGATGTATGCATATATACCTTATTTCCCTACTTTAGCATTTTCTTATGTCTCATCCTCTGTTTGTCAGAGGGTGTTTTTCCTGGACTTAATTACATTGTGCTATAGGCTTGCATACAAGTATGTCCCAAGAACCCAGTAAATTTCAATGTTGATAATGTCCGGGTTGCCAAGCTTGTTGGAGGAGGCTTGCATGATTGTACAATAGTACGTGGAATGGTATTGAAAGGTGATGCAGTTGGCACTATAAAGAGAGTGGAGAAGGCCAAGGTAAACACTTTATTATCTTTGTTTCTGCTTTTCACACTGTATTGAAAATTGTCATAAATCTTTGTCAAAAATTCCATGTTAGAATAGTTTCTCTTGCTGTGTTTCGTAGTAGAAAAAGAGAGAAAACAGAGAACCTGTTGGTTTTTGTATTAGATGCTCGTTGCTTGCTTGAGCTATAGTTTGATGCTATATACTTGCAATGTTAACTTGGATTTGCGATTTAATGGAGCAACTAGAAATGCTCTGTAATTCCAAATGAGGCATTTTTTCCCCAGCTTTACTTTATTTGTGTCATACCAGTGGTCCATCTATCAAGAAGAACAGTTCACAATAACTACTTTGGGACACTGATGTAGCGATTAAATTTTAACGGCTTGTTAAACTGATGCTATTGACTATGTTTAAATTTTTGTTTCTGTTAGCAGTTCAATAGGTTTTCATTTCAAGCTTTATTCCACAGCTCACAAGTAGTCAAAGGTGTAATGTCAATGCGTACTGATACATTTGTAAACTGGTGTATGTTAAGAGTTGTTATAAAACAAAATGTAATTCTTGTTCAAGTTGAGTGTGTATGTCAATTTGTAGCGGAGTTCTGTCACTTCATTTATTATCTAGGCCTCTGCTCTTTAGTATTTGGAATAACAAATCGTTTATCTAAATCTGAAGAAGACATTAGTGAACTTTCTGAACAGCAAATCTGAATGTGGATGCTAAAATTCTTTACATGAGTTATATTCTTCATCTTTGGCACCTTTTTAGAGACTTGAAAATTTTTTGTTCACTTTTTAAGCCTGAATTCATCTATTGTAATAAAGTTTAATCTCTGTTCTCGTGCTTCCTTAGGTTGCTGTATTTGCTGGTGGTGTTGATACCTCAGCAACTGAAACCAAGGGAACAGTCTTAATTCACTCTGCTGAGCAGGTAAATCTTGAGGAAATTTGCATTTGCTTGTTGTTCCTTCTCTTTTGTTTGGAGCACAAGTATGGTAACATGGTGGTTGTTCTATTTTAACAAATTCCTGGAGTACTTGGTCTTGCAGCTAGAAAATTATGCCAAAACTGAAGAAGCTAAAATTGAGGAGCTTATTAAAGCAGTTGCTGATTCTGGCGCCAAAGTAATTGTTAGCGGAGCAGCTGTTGGAGAAATGGCTTTGCATTTCTGTGAACGTTACAAGTAATACTGAACTTCCATTCATTTTCTTATTCTGTTTTTCTGGTATTCTCACCAGTTTCTACCTTACCCATTTTAATATCCAAATTTATCATGCCAGGGTCATTAATTTAAGGAATAAGTTTTTCCATTATTATTGGTGCAGTTTGGGGCCGAATACAAAAGTTGGGTCCCTCTTTGATTTAGTTGGTTTTATAATTCTACTTTTCTCTATTTCTTGATTGCAGACTCATGGTATTGAAAATTAGCTCAAAGTTTGAATTGAGACGCTTTTGTCGCACTACGGGTTCTGTTGCTATTGTAAGTGTGATGCCATCCTAAACTTTCTGAGAAGTTTGAATCCTCTCTTATATGCTTTTTATTCTTGCAACAGTTGAAGCTTAGCCAACCCAACCCTGATGATTTGGGATTTGTAGATTCCATTTCAGTTGAGGAAATTGGTGGTGCTAGGGTATGTTCAATATCTGAGAATAACATTTTGGTTTTGGTTGTGCATCTTTTTATCTGTGGTTTCTTTTTTTCCCCCAAATATTTCTTGGCAATGATTCTCTCTATATATATGTATACATATTTATGTAGGTCACAGTTGTAAAAAATGAAGAAGGCGGAAACTCTATATGCACTGTTGTTTTACGTGGAAGTACTGATAGTATACTGGAAGATCTTGAAAGAGCTGTAGATGATGGAGTGAACACGTATAAGGTGGTTTCTAAATCTTTCTTACAATAGGTTTTCTCTCTAATATTTAATCAAGTATTATTATAGATCTCATGGACCTTGGAAAATGATCCTCTGGGAAAAGTCATGTCCATGCTGCCTAGTGTTTTTTTTTGTTAAAATTTCATGAACTTTACTAGTCTCTTCTCTATTCAAACTTGGATATTAATCTTCTCTCTTATTGTCAGGCAATGTGTAGGGATAGTCGTTTAGTTCCCGGAGCTGCAGCTACTGAAATTGAGTTGGCTAGAAGACTGAAGGAATTCTCTTTTAAAGAAACAGGGTAAATCATTTCTTGAAATTCTTTTTCTGCCCTTAATTTTGTAGTTGCTTTGCGTGAATATTTGGTGTTTCCTCCAAAATATTGGACATAACATACACTATACTATGCTTGAACATGGAGAGGGTACTGTACTTGTTCATCTTATGGTAAAGTTTTATTGCCTTGCAGATTGGATCAGTATGCTATTGCAAAATTTGCTGAAAGCTTTGAGATGGTGCCTAAAACACTTTCTGAGAATGCTGGTCTTAATGCAATGGAGATCATATCATCTCTCTATGCTGAACATTCTTCTGGAAATAACAAAGTGGGCATTGACTTGGAGGAAGGCATTTGTAAAGATGTATCAACCCTGAATATCTGGGACCTTTATGTGACGAAGTATGCTTTGCCTTTTTTCATTTTTCATGCTGTTCTATGCTGTCCTTCATTATTAATAAAATGGGGTTGATGAATGATAATCTGAATTAAAGAGACTTTGTACTAGTAGGCACTTGCATATTTAGCAGCCAGAAATTATTTCCACTGCCCACGAAATGTTTAATTCACTCTTATCTATCATGCTTTATAGGTTCATGAATGTAACTGAGTTGGCCATAGTCAACTTGTTTGGACTTGAAAGCTATAGCAGTGACCTAATTATTATATTTTACTGTATGTACAAGTTTTATATTCTCTTCTCTTTCTTGTGCAGGTTGTTTGCGCTCAAATATGCTACAGATGCTGCCTGCACAGTGTTGCGAGTAGATCAGGTGTGTTGTTTATGATGATTGTTGTATGCTCACGTTAGTATCATTGTTATTCTCCGGTTTTTGAACTTCGTGTCCTTGCCAATTACTCTTGGTTTTTAATTTTTAATTTTTTGTATTTTAAATTCTGATTGTTTAGGTGGGTAACTGATGTCTTTGTTGACGTAGCAAAAAAAGTTTGGGGAATCAATTCTCAAGTAGGGTAGAATAGCGTATTTTGGTAGGAACAATATAAAAAGTTGGTTTTAAAGAAGACCTTGGAATCAATATTTTGGAGAGAAAGATTAAAGAACAGTTTCAATACCTTAAACTGATTGTTTTCGAGTTAGGAAAAATCATAATTCTTAACTGTAAGGTATTCTTAATTAGTTTTTAATCTATTAATACATATGTATTTCTTATAAAAAAACAACCCTTGGTCATTTAGCTTAAGATGATCCTGCATCAGTTGGTCATGTGCTGTGGACTTGAAGTCTTGGTTTGTTGATTTTGTTAACTCGTACAGTTTTTGAGGGCACAGACTGAGCATAAAATGAATTCAAACTTCTATTTTTCTTCCTTCTTGTTGTGCAGATTATAATGGCAAAACCAGCAGGTGGTCCTAGTAGGAGAGATGCACCTGCAGGGATGGATGAAGATTAATTTCGACTGTAGCTTTTATACTGGTCTCTGGGCAGATTCCTGTTCTTGGTTTGAAATCATCTCTTCCTGCATGCACAAATTTTAATGAAATCTTTTAAACCATTTGCTTTGTATATGCTACTCCTTGCTCAATTTTGATGTGGTGGTTTTGTGGTCTGGAATTGGAATTACTTGTATCAGAGCTATAGGTTCAACTTTTTAGGTGTTTTTGAGCCATTTTGCTGAATTTATATAGTTTGTGATCCTTTAAGCTGGTGGATTAAATGATTTCTGGCTTCCTGTTCTTTGCTAATTGTATTTTGTCAACTTGTTTTTGGTCCATTTTGCCTTCAATTAGCTGATCTGGATACTGGTATTGACTATTAAGCATTTTCTATAAATTTGTTTGTTAGATAGGAGTTAAAGGGATGATTGAAATAGATAATTTATTTGGAAATGGTAATTGTCAATTAGAAGTGTGGGGGACCAAATTTGGCCTTTTTTTTGGGGGGAAACTACACTTTGCATTCTTCATGTTTTAATTAAGGTTTATATATATATATATATATATATATATATATATATATATATAAATATATATGTTTTATCAAATATATTCTCAAGTCCTTTTATTTTTTCTAAATATATTTTTAAGTCTTTTAGTTTTTGATATATTATATTCAATTTCATTTCATCTGAAATATATTATTTCTAAACAATGAGGATCAAACATTTATTTTTCTCATCTACTTTCAACATGATCAAAATGCAAATTTTTATACAAAATACTAGAAATCCGTTTTAAGTAAAGCACTAAGTAAATATACTAATTTGAAACTCTAATTGGGTCGTTTAATAGGATCTTTGTTGGTTGTTTAAGAGGACCTCTACAATTGGGGAAGAAAGTTTTGGGTCTTTAGGGCATGGCATGGTTATGGTACTCCTCCGTATGGAAGGCTAGTCATGGTCACAGGCTGGTTTCATAATGGGCTTCAGTTTGTCGGGCCACGGTTAGAAGAAGTTAAATTTTAATCGGATTGTGGGGCCATTGAACCATCTGCGGTTTGACTAGTTATTTTACTTTTTTAATTTTTTTTTTAAAAAGGTTAATCGACAATTAAAATGTACAGTTCCAATTCAATACGGTTCAAGATTTGAAAATAGCTTGAATCTTAATTACACCATCCTCTAATGGTTCGAATGATTCCGGTTTGGAAACGGGCCGGTTAACCCCGGGCCGACTAGCAGACCTAACCAGACTATGACCATATCTATGGAGGACAACTGAGTCCCAATCTCCTTCATATTAGCAAAAGTGGGCTTAGCATATTATTAGGTCATTTCTCTCCCATCCAGACCATTGTATTAACAATATTCTGTAGATTCATCCTCTTATTTTATTTTATAATAAAATAAAATAAAATAATAT
>CANUEY010129616.1:0-12727 GCA_948099555.1 Croton setiger
ATTTTTGCGATTTGAAAAATAAAATACGTCAATCAAACATAAAAATATTTTTGCAACTAGAAGGGTATTTCAAGAATTCATTTAATCATGAAAAAGGACTAAAAATATTAGGAAGATATTTTCGGAAAAGAGGAAAGAGCGAACCGAAAAGGAATTCGGTCAATTCCAAATTTGGGGCTCTTTATTATCCTCGGATAATTTTGGGGGTGTGCACAAATTGAGCGTCAACACTAACCAAAATCGATTTTCAAATTTAAGTCAAGTCGGTGATTATTTTAGAAAATGCTAAGCGATGTTCCTAAACGGTGATAATTAATGTTCGCGCAAAGCACAATTAAGAAAGCGATTAAAATTGCGGAAAAAAAATAAATTGCGGAAAATAAAATCCTAAACAATTAATTACAAAACCGAATCCCTATCAAAAATCAACATACCAAACAGAATCTTGCATTCAATCAAAGAAGAACATATCTGTTGATGTTCGTTTTGATTTATTATCAAAAATTTGGTGATAAAACATTTTTGGATGCGCGTGCCGAAACTAGTCGGTCTTAAAAACAATTTTGAGTCGCCACCCGATTTCAGGACATCAATTTTAATTTTGAAGAAAAATGACTCCGTTCTAATTTAAAAGCACTGATCAAAATTGCAGAGATTCAGGTAAGGGGGTAAGGTACGACGATTTAAGTTGTACTTAAACCGCCGCCCGGTAAAAACCGGCCTCTTGATTTGTTTTTCTTTCCAAAATTTAAGTTTATTTTATTAGAAAAAGCCGTTGCGTGATTAACTAGCGATGTTCCTAATTGGCGTTTTCGGTCAATTGTGAAAGCAATAACAAACAATAAAATAAATCGCGGAAATTGAAAAATGCAGAAAATAAAATCCTAAAACTAATTACAGACCGAATACCTATTAAATTACATTCTACCCGAATAAATCCCCAAATTAAATCCCAAATACATAAGAAGCATTTCAATTCAATATTTGAAACTTACATGCAAAATTATGAAAAAGTCCCTGAAATTTTGGAAAATTACGAAAAGGTCCCTGAATCTTGAAAAGCTCCAAACAGTGTTAGAACAATTAATAACAACCAAAAACAATCCATAATTAAACCAAAGTTGCCAAAACACCTAAATTATGCAAAATTACAAAATGGTCCCTAAGATTTTGACAAATTACAATTTAGTCCCTAATTTAAGAAAACTACCAAACAGCCCCTAAACATGCATTTTTGCCTAAAATAGTCCAAGCATTACACATTTTATGCAGAATCTCTAATTCGAACCAATTATGTGAAATTCTCAGTTTGGTCCTTATAATTTTTTTAAAATTACAAAAATGCCCCTGGACCTCACAAGCAGCCAAACGACTACTTTGCATGGTATGTCATGCTAATCAACCCCAAACCACTATCACACAGCAACAAAATCTGGACTAGCAAACTTAGGGAGATTCCTAAAAAAGTCCTTAAAAAAAAGGAGAATTATCACGACAGCACTTCAAACACGCATATCTATCCAAATAATTCCTACAGGTGAGGTTATTTCGAAGCAAACCCAAGAGCAATTAACAGAAGGTGCAGTTGATCTTTAAACTGCATGGGTGCATATTAGAAACAGCAGGTATGACTTCAGATAAGGAACAGTAGAAGTGACTTCAATACATTCAATTAAAATGAATAAGCATGTTAAGAACGATTGAGGCATTAGCATGAAAATCCACAAACAAACTCGCAAGCTGGGATAAATGACAACAATTCATGGTAAAACAAGATTAGAAGAGGAAAGGAAAGCTCCTGGACTGCATGAAGTGAAAACAGGTATGGAAAACATGCTTAACTACACATGCACAGTTTGACCATTTGGCAGGAACAACATACATACACAATTATATCTGCACTCTCCAACTATTAAATTACCAAATTGATAAGCCAAGCAGACACTTACACCTCAATCACAACCTCTCATCGGTAGCACCCGAAAACAGAAACATCTCATGCCTTAATTTCAAATGAAAATTCAACAGATAAAGAATTAACGCACTGCAAGCTGTAAACTTCTAAACCTAAGCACTGCAATTCTGCAATCACAATGACAACAGCCTAAAACAGATAACAATCAATACTTGCAATAGAAATCAGAAACAAAATGAATCGAAGTGGAAGGTAAAAATTCTAAACTGCAGCGGAAAACAAAATAGAAGGATTTACATAAAAAGATCAATTTGGTTTTCATGTTGTTCTAATCATACCGAAAAACGAAATTGGAACTGAAACGAAATTGGCGAACATGCAAGACTACGATATGATGACCTTTGAAACTGAGGCTATCAAAATTTTAAGCAGCAATAAAGGTAATCGAAAGTTTAAGCAGCAATAAAGGTAAATTGAGTTTCTGCCAGACATGAAAACTGAACAGGATAAATTATTATCAACGAATTCACAGAAGCTTCATTCATCTTCGAAAATTGCATTCTAATCTATGAATCAAACAATCTAACTAGAACGGAACCATTTTTCATACGAAGCAGTTAAATCAGAATCAATCGAAAACACATTCTGTTCTGGGTTTAAACAGTACCCAGAACCTCAACAGAGGGAAATTCCATGGTTTCCAGACAGAAAGATGGACTGACAGACTTTACATGAGCCACTGCAAAATGACCATATTGCAGAATGCTTGTACCTAACTAGGTTCTGTCTTTTAAAAGGAGAATTAACCATAACAATTACAAACCATCTGAAATGACTTCATTATGCTCATCCATCCATCCAGTTTCTATTTATACAAAACAGTCTAAATGCAGTAACAACTAAATAACAACAATGTAAAAGAAAAATTAATGCTAAAGTGCAGATGATATACAGAATGGAAATATCGAAATTAGGAATGGGAATAGAAAACGATACATGATAGCCTCTATCATAACAAAGATCAGGTTAAAAGGAGATTTCTATTTCAAGCAGAAAACAATTCGGTAATAAGAGAGGCTTATAATGAAAATGTTATTCACACAACCAGAACAATTCTGAAGAATTCCTCAGTTTAACAAACCAGAACAAGCCTAAAAACAGAACTGAACAACCAGAATCACAAAGTATGACCATGAAGTTTGAGGCAGAATGCATAATCATGAACGACAATCAATTATGGTTCCTAAACAAAAGGTAAATGAATTAAGAACATCAACACAAGGTCATCGCCATTGAGTAAACAGAAATCAGCAACATACATGACAAGAAGATCAACATAACATTCAATTCATACCCAAATGATTACTGCTAAAGTACGTATCAAAAGCAATATTCTGATCTCAACAGAAAATCATCCTGGTTCCAATTCAAAGCCAAACATTATGAATAAGAAAGTTAAATAGAAGAGGAATTAAAAGTACCTTAAACTGCCTTTATATTTCCTTGATTCCAAATGGTCAGAAACTTTACAGAAGCTGTGTACAATTCTAACTAGAGAGGAATACCGAACTCAAACTTACAGAAATAGAAATCCCCAATTCCCCAAATTGAAATCCTCAATTTTACAAACTCTAAATTCCCTAATCTCTCAAGATTTTTCGTTACAGTAATCGGAAACACTCCTAATTCTAGAGCTTACAAGTTCTTTTTTGATCTCCAATCTTCGAATCCCCTCCGTTGGAACCCCTTTACTGGAGTGCTTCTGTTGCTTTTGTTAGCAGATCTCCTCCACCTCCTTCGGCCACAACTCCTTCCATCCATTGTGGAATCCTCTTCGGCTTGATCTTCCACGATCTTCTTCCATCTTCACGTTCTGTTTCAACTGAATGAAATCCCTAAGATTTCGTTTTCTTCTTCGTTTGTTTCGTTCTGTTTCTTTCTTCCTCAATTCTCGTCGTCTTGCTTTCTTCTGTTTCACCTGTATTTTTTTTTTTGATTTAACAAATACCAAAACGGCGCCGTTCTCTTCTTTGGTTTAATGAAGCGGCTGGACCGAAGAAATTGCGATTGGACCGAACCAATTTTGGTTCGGTTCAACTTTTATTTCATTTTCCCCCTTCTTTTCCCTTTAATTCTATTTTCTCCCCCCATTCTTTCCTCATTCCTTCAATTTTACCCTTTCTTCCCACAAATCTTCCTATCTACTTTCAATTTTCTTCAATTTCATCCTTTCTCTTTTATTTTTTCCGATTTCACATTTTCTTCAATTTTCTCCCAAATTTCTCCTTTTTCTCTTCTCTTTTTTTACACACACATTTTTTCTTTTTTCTTTTTTTTTTCTTTATCTCTTCTTCTTTTTTTTATCTAATAATTTTTCCCTTCTCTCACTTTTTACAAAATAAGGAGGAATTAAAAATTAAAAATAAGATAAAAGTATTTTTTAAAAAAACTTTTCTTCCAAATTTCGGGGGTCAAAAATCAAGCGTCAACAATAAGTAAATCTGAATTCTTGATCCAATCCAAGAATTAAAGTTTCTCTCCCTAAAACTAGAATCACACGGAAATATTCTTGAGAAGAATAAAGTAAATTTCGAATTTTGATGAATAATCCTTTTACATGCATATGTTGCCCCTTTTATAGTGAAAGACATAATCTAACTAGAATCTAAAACAAATCCTAAACAAATCCTAACTAGATAAGGAAATCTTTACTAAATCTAAACTAATCCTACTTTAGTAAAAATATAGCAAAAATTCGTCCAAAATATTTGGCCCACAAAAATAGCCAAAATTCACTCCCATACAACTCATGCACGTTCGACCCATGTACTCCATGCATGCAAAATTCAGCCTAAGCTTGTTTCCTCTCAAAAAGCTTCATCTCTAAGACATATTATAAACATGATGTACTTTGGATTTTCCTCAAGCTCTTTATCCATCTTCTTGACAGCAAGTTGTGAACCCTTACCGAAAAGGCCCCTTCGAGCCGCCGGGCACAAGGGGTTGGGTTGGTTAGGGATGTTCACTTGAGTTGAATGTGTGTGTGTAGAGTCGCCACTTAATTTATTTTGTTAAAGAGGAAAAATTAAGAAAGAACCCCTAGTGACTCCGTTTTGCGATTAACCTATTTCTAGGTCAATCGCCCCAATGGATGAATGGCACGAGTCTTTGAACCCGAGGTGGATTCAGAGGTTATGCCATGCATTTATCTAAATGATTCTTCTCCTAAATGTATGTAATACAGGAATGAAGAGATTTGAAAGGATCATGGGTGGACCTGCTACTCGGGGTTAGATCTCGAATATGCTTACATACTCTCGTTTGAATGAGAGATCAAGGTCAATGTAGTTCGAAATTGCCTATTTAAAGGCGTGATGAAGGGGGATGGATGCACGTATGCATGCTATGAGTGTGTGGATGTAAATTTAGGCCTTTTTACCGAAAACAGAGTTTATCGACGTCTGTGGTTGAAAAGGGAGTTTATCGACTTTCGTGGTCGAATTATGTGCAATTTAGACCTAGTAGCCGAAAAAGGAGTTTATCGATGTCCGCGGTTGAAATGTGTAAAATTTAGGCCTAGTGGCTGAAAAAGGAGTTTATTGACGTCCGTGGTCGAAATGTGTGAAATTTAGGCCTAGTGGCCGAAAAAGTAGTTTATCGACATTCGTGGTCGAAAATGGTGAAATTTAGGCCTAGTGGCCGAAAAAAAAGTTTAACGACGTCCGTGGTCGAAAAGTGTGATTTTTAGCATTTCCGCTGGGGAAGGTTAATTTTTAGGCCTTTTGGCCAAAGTATGTGTTTTGGTATGTTTCCACTGGGGAAAAAGGGGTTTATTAGGCCACAGGGCCAAAAACGTGATCTTAGGGTAGCGTTGCGGCCAAAAGAGTAATTTATTTGGGCCTTGGGGCCAAAAAGTTTGATTTGATATGACTCTGCGGCCAAAAGATTGATTTTGAATGGCGTTGTGGCCGAAAGATTGATTTTAAGTAGCGGTGCGGTTGAAAGATTAATTTTTAGGCCTTTAGGCAAAAAAGGTGTGTATACTTATGCAAAATGTCATGTATGCATGATTGGAGTAGGGGTAGAAGAAAATTAAATCAAAAAGATTGAATTCAGAATTATACTTGTGGTAATTGGCGTCCGTTTCACAGCTTCAATTTGATTTGAATTTATTTTATTATGTGATTATATAAATGCAAGTAATTTTCGCAACCGTTTAGAACATTTAATTATTATTTAATATTAACTATTAATATTTAGTTAATTATTTTTTAAAAATATTATGAAATTCAATAATTATTAATAATATTTTATTAAATTACATTAAATTAATAAATACATAAAAATTAATTATTAAATTAAACCGTAAATATTATTAATAAAATTAATAATATAATTAAAAATTAAAAAAATTAATTATTAAATTCAATATTATCTATAATTAATTACATCAAATTAAATTACATTAAATCTAAATTAATCAATTTAAATTAAATTAAATTAATATTATTAATTTGGGTTTTATATTAATTTATTTACTATGACTACTAAATTATTAAATATGTAATACCATACTAATTATTAAATTAATAACTAAATATTATTAACAAAATTTAATTAAATAATTTATAATTAATTAAATTAGTAATTAAGTTCAACATTATTTATATTCAAATTATATTATATTAAATTAATAAATTTAATTTAATTTAAATTAGATTATTATTTTTAATTTGGGTTTTATATTAAATTTTTATATGGAGCCTAAATTCTTAAATATTAAATACAACATGTATATAATATTAAATTAACAATTAATTTAATAATTAATAAATTATTTAATATTGTATTTCTAAAAAATTAAAAAAACTATTGCACCAAATTAAATAGTACAACATGTATATAATATTAATTTTGATATCATTATTATTCTAATGCCTAAGATTACAGGTTACGCATATTTTAAATTAAAAATTTATATATAATTTAAAAAAAATTGTAAGAGTAACTAATGCGTACCTTTGCAAAAAACATCGAAAATTCCTCTGATTCCAAACCATGTGCAAATTTCTCTCAAAATCTCTCAATCTCTCACTGTAACTTTTTGGATTTTGTTGCAAAAATGCTGAGAATGGACCACATTTTGGCTATTTTGCGAAGCCCTGGTTATGCAAGATGATATTGTGTGACGCCACATGTCGCCGTCGCTGAAGAAACCCGCTGCCTCCATGTGTCGGGCAGCCAATGGTTCCGCAATTCTGCAAGTTGACCTTGTGTATGCTCTCTCCACCGCTGCCTCCACGTGTCGGGCAGCCATTAGTTCAGCTGTTTCACAAGTTTACCTTGCGTATCCACTCTCCACCGCTGCCTCCATGTGTCCTCCAACGGCTGGTTCACCCGTTTCGCAAGTCCACCTTGCGTAACCTCTCTCCAACCGCTGCTTCCCGACGCTGCCACGTGTCACCATCCTGCCATTCAGTCTGCTCCTTGTTTCGCAATATTAAATTGCGGAACAGTTGATTTTACACATGGCCTATACCCATTCGTTCTGTTGGTTAATTACGTGTTTAACTTAATCTAATCTATCACTAATTATTATTTCAAGAGATTTTCGCAACATTATCTTGCGGAATTAAGTCTATTTCGCAAGGTAGCCTTGAGTAACTTCTCCTTGCGAAGTCTGTTCCATATTTACAGTTTGAATTCGGGTATTTTTTGGATAAATGACTGTATTTTTTCTTTTGAATTGAGGTTACCACTATTTCATGCCTTGAAAATTATTTATTTATTTTTCGGGCTAATTTGCAATCCAAATTCATGCCTTTTATTTGTTGAATTGAGGTTTACAACTATCTTCATGCCTTGAAAATTAGTTTTTTTTTGTTGCTAATTTGCAATCCAAATTCATGCTTTTTATCTTTCGAATTGAGGTTTACCACTATTTTCATGATTTCATAATTAGTTTTTTTTTTTTTTGGGTGCTAATTTGCAATTCTTATGAGAAGCATAATCAGAAAAGAGGGTAATCCAGCATAACCATTTTGGATTCATAATTATGAACATCACTTGAGGGGGGCTTCCTCCTCCCAGTCAGAACAAAATCATACAAGTATAGTAATGTATCTTCCTTTTTCAACCCAACTAAACTACATTTATCAAGATGTATTTCCTAATATTTGTATTCTTTTTTTTATTATTCTTATGCTGGGATCAGTAACACTGGTTAAAGCAGAAAAAGAAACCTCTCGGTTTATCTTCCACTGGAGCATTTGGCGTTTCTCCAGAGTCATCTCTTACAGCCATTAAAGAACTTGTACCAGGAGATTCTGGTGGCAATACAGCATTCTCCGAACTGAATGTTCGGGCAGGAATGAACGGTTCATGCGGTGACACAGTAGATAGATACCGCAGGAGCATCTGTATGATCTGGCTGAAATTTGGTCGTGCATTTGGGTCCTCTTGCCAACACGAGGTTACAATCATTGCCAAATCCTCCGAGAGGTTCTCTGCACTAGGTCTCACATTCTGAAACCATGTAATACCCCATAAATTAAGAATGAGCTAATGCTTCAGAATTAACTTAAAAGCATAGTGCACATTAATCCTTGGTTATTGCTAACTAATAGCCAAATGAAGACACATAAGATTGAAGAAAGGTTACCTTAAAAGCAGCTGCATATGCTGCCTGTAAATTTGACATGCCTTCGAAGGGCAATTTATTATGAATGAGCTCCCACAAGACGATTGCGAAGCTGTAAGCGTCAACCTTGTGGTTATAATGCTTTTTCTCCCCATGCCTTAATGTGACTGTACTGTAAAGCTGCCACCCACTACGAAAGTTAACAACCGGTATTTTAAACAGAAAACAAGTATAATTGTAATAATACCTCTGGAGCCATCCAACGATATGTTCCAGTTTCAGCAGTCATCATCTCAGTTAATGACTCTTCTCTCGCTAAACCAAAATCCGCAAGTTTAACCGTTCTATGGTCAGCAGTCAAGATCAGGTTCTCTGTACAAAGGGTCAGCAAATTAACCAGTCAGGAACAACTTATAGTCATAATGACACTTGACAATTTAATATGAGTGTATATGATGCTGGAAAGAAAGTAAAATTTCTCAAGTAAGCCTCAAATGTTTAAAGACACAAATTCTGATGAAAATATCTCCCTAAAAACAGTGTTCCCGACTGCTTGTTTGAGCGAAGGTATCAAAAGATTCCTAAGGCCGCCCATTTTTAATTGAGGACAGCAAACGGAAATCTTTGTATGATTGCCCAAGAACTGAAGAAAAGATATTGATTAACAGTCAGATGAACACTCTGGATGGTTATGAATCATAGTTCAGCTCTGTGGTGTCTAAAACTTGACCACCTCAAATAGTTACCAAAGCCGTAACCCGAATAAATCAGTCACCAAAACCTTATTTCCTGTAATATTACGAACTCTTTTGAGCAGTTTAATTTATCTTGCAAAGTTTTCAAGCAGTTGCACAAAATTAATTGAATTCCAGAAATTGAAGTGCATAATATTCCTCGTCATTGATAAAACAGGGAAAATTTTCAAGTAAATGAAATGTTTCAACTTGAACATCACTTATTGTACAGGAAAAAGGAGAGGCAACTTAACCAGAAGAAAACTATGATAAATATGAGCTTTAAAGCAAGAACAGCATTGTGATCATAAGAGCTTCCAAATCATAGGCATGGTTATATCCTGAAAGTTCAAAATTCTTCCTGAATGCAACTCAAAAATAGCACCTATGTGAAGGGATCTATGACAAAACGTCTACTTCATGCAAAACCTATTTATGAACCAAACAGGATCAACGAGTTTATAACAAATTTTTGAGTGACTGAAGCACTATATTAAACAAAATGTACAATTTATATAAAAAAAAGATGGAATTATGATCCTGAAGAGCCTTCTATTTAGTTAACACATCAATTCTTCTGTTCCACAAATTAGTCCATCACTTGTTTGATTAATTTAACTAAATGTCCAATGAGGCATAAAATATAATTTGACCACCTACCAGGTTTAAGGTCACGATGAATAATTCCATGGGAGTGTAAGCATTCCATTGCGCGAGCAATATCAAGTGCAAACCCAATTGCCACGTGCATTTCCAAGCATCTCGGTCGCATATTCAGCAGGTACTTACGCAGTGTACCACCTAACAGAAGCTCAGTTACTATCACCATTACAGGTTCCTTGCAAGCACCAATAAACTGGCAACAAACAGCAACCCCATTATAGGTTACATGATAAATTATAAGCTAACACATAGAATTCAATCAATAAACTGAAAAATAATGCTCAAAATCAATTAGAGTAAAAAGACATAAAAAGTTGTGGAATTGAAGAGTACCTTAACTAGATTTTTATGTTGAACTCTAGATAACATTGCAACCTCTCGTGCAAACCGTGCTTCTCTCTTGGCAATCTCTTCTGGGGTTTCTCCTCTATGAACAACTTTAATAGCAACATTTTGATTCTTATACCTAATTTAATAATAAAAAGAGCACTACAAATTGAGCAAGATATAACAGCACAAAGTTGTATCGAAAGATGTGATTATCAAGACAATTGAACAGCAAAAATGGAAAATGACCAAAAAAAGAAAACTGGTTGGGTCTATAAATCTGAGAAACAGCTGTTGGAACCATAAATAAATAAATCAAAGCTGAAGATTAGCAATACAGAAAATGAAGAGACTGAAAGCCGAAAATTTTGACTTACTTTCCCTCATAGACTTTGGCATGAGCACCTTCACCAATCTTTGGCCCAACAAAGAGAAGCTTAGGATCAATTAGCCACTTAGCATCCAAATTAAACTCTCCAGAATAGAAACCATTATTAGATCCCATTTCTTACACTTATGTATCAGCTAATGAAGTAAACCATCTATTGACTCAGAACCCAAAAAAGCCCTTCTATAAAAAAAGGAAATGGAAAGGAATATAACTATAAATAGACATGCTCCATATCGTACCCCAGAATCACGCCTGCAGATCCAGAAAAGATTAACATTTGCCTTTGTTTAGGAGGCAAAGAATAAAACCCCACATGTTTTAGAGACAGAAACCAACAGGAGGATGAATTTTTAATGGAGAAAAATGGAATTTATTATTATAAAACAAGAAGAAAGAAGAAAGAGGGCAACTTCACACCCACCCCAACAAGGAGACTAATGGGTAAAAATTTAAGCAGCAGCAGCAGCAGAAGATATTGAGCAAAATATCAATGAAGGATTAAAGATTAAAAACGGGATTGGGATATTTTTAGTGTATTAGAAAAGATTAGTTTAAGCTTTCTCTTTCTTTCTCTCTGTACGCGTATGGAGAAGTGGTGTGTTTGTGTAGAGATAAAGCCGCGGCAGGATATAAGTCTCTGTCAGAGAACAGTAAGTGGGCTTTTATTATAATTTTGTTTTCTGCAAAATGGAAATAAAATATGAGAAAAAGAAATTTAATTATAGGTGGCAAACAGAGGGGGAAAGATATTGATGGATACATGATTGTCTTTTGGTTTAGTTTTTGTTGGGATTGCAATGGCTCATGGACAGACAATTTTTGCTTTCTTTTTCATGAATCCAAATTCTTATTTCAATATTTTGTTTAGTACTAAAAAAATTCTTCGTGTCTTAATTTTCTAAAATTGAGTTTGAATCAAAAAGTTACATGTAAGTGTCTGTACTTGTTGACATGGGAAACCTGCGATCAATGTGCAATGAACCAAATCTTACGTAGAAATTGGGAAGATCTGCAGCAAGGTCACTGTAATGCTTTAAGTTAGTTAGAAAGAACTTGTAAAATAGTAAGATAGATTGCTTATAAACTTGTATACAATAGAAAGAACGCATAACCTTCCATGGACAAAACTTCCCCCTATTTATGTTTACTGCTATATAATTGATACGTGATCGCAAAACAACAAGTGAACGTATCGTTCAAGTAATAAAATGTGAGTAAAATATATTTTCACATGGAACGATAGTCAAGTACTAACTCAAATTTAAACTATTGTCTAACGAATCAAAAGTTGAGGGATTTGTGATTGCAAAAATAAAATAAATAAAAGCAAAAATAAATAGTACAAAAATAAATTGGTTTAAATCAATGGAGAAAAACGTCTATCTAGATATTAAATCCCGATAGCTGATTGTAGTTGTTCGTTTTGGATTTTACCAAAAAGTGGTGATAAAACATTTTTGGATTACGCGTTGCCGAACCAGTCGGACTTAAAAATAATTTTAGAGTCGCCACCCGCTTTCGGGACACCAATTTTAATTTTAAGAAAAAATGACTCAGTTTTTATTTTAAAAGCACTGGTCAAAGAAAATAGAGATTCTGGATAAGGGGTAAGGTACGACGGTTTAAGTTTTACTTAAACCGCCGCCGGGCAAAAACCGGCCTCTTGGTTTGTTTTTCTTTCTAAAATTTAAGTTTATTTTAAAAGAAAAGTCGTTGCGTGATTTAATCTAGTAATGTTCCTAATTGGCGATAATCGGTCATTTGTGAAAATAAATTCAAACATCAAAATAATAAACTGCGGAAAATAAAACCTAAAACTAATTACAAACTGAATATCTATTAATTACATTCTACCCTTAAATTCCCAAATTTAAACCCAAAACCCAAAAATTACATAATAAAGATTAAATGGAAAAATTACGAATAAGTCCTCCAAAAATAGAAAAATTACAATTCAGTCCTTAAACATAAAAACCAACCATTCAAATCACTAAACGTGCCAAATCAACCAAACAAACATTCAAGCGTGCAAGATAACATCAAAAGGGCAAAAATTG